>JAQZBX010025213.1:0-29646 GCA_029593785.1 Cabassous unicinctus | reverse complement strand
GTCCTTAAATGACATTGAACAAGCCCAGCAGACTATGCTAGCCCCAGATCTCAAAAATCTGGAGGGCCAAGGAGGACATAAAGGTCCCCAGACTGGACTTTGTGTCAGCCCCAACGGTCTACTCGTCCTTCAGACGTCCTCACTTGCCCAATGACTCACCTTCACTCTCAGACCCATTGGGCTCCTAGTAAGCTTGACAATCTTGCGAGAAAGAATTGGTGGAAAAATTTTAAAACTGCAGCTCAAGAAGCAGCTGTAAGCTGCAGCCTCTGCCCTCAGTATAACCCCGTTCAACCCTCTGAGTCTGTGCCCTGGAAGTTCCCGCCACCTCAAGGGCCTTTTGAGATCCGGCAAATCGACTTCATCCAACCCCCTTCTTGACTGGGATATAAGCATTGCCTTGTTATGGTCTGTATGTTCTTTCTGTGGGTAGAAGTTTCTCCTGTGAGACAAGCAACTGCCACATCTGTAGCCAAAATTCTGTTAGAAAACATTGTCCCCTGGTGGGGAGTCCCTTGAGAAATCCATAGTGACTGTGGCACCCACTTTACAGGGTGACCCCTTCTCTAAACTTCTGTCAACTTCACCCATCCTGCAGCACCTCCCCTGTGCCTATCACCCCCAGTCATCAGGGCTATTTGAAGGCACCAACGGCATAATCAAGACATAGCCGGGGAAACTTACTGAACAATTTTCCCTTCCCTGGGTTAAAATTCTTCCACTAGTCCTCAGGAATTTATAAGGATGCCCTTTTGGCCCTCACTGACTTGCCCCTTTCGAGGTAGTTACTGGCAGACCCAAGCCCTTATTTCCCTGATCACAAACTGCCCAAGTTAGTTCCTCACTGGCTACCTAGCGCCAAAATGCTCACAAGCTCTTTCTGAACTCCACAAAACTGTTTCTGAGTCTCTCTCCACAGATCTCCCCAATTCTCACCCAACCAGGAGATTGGGTGTATTGGAAATAGCATCTTCAGAAACATGACCTGAGCCTCGGTCAAGTCTTCCGTACCACCCCCACTGCCACAAAGTTTCAAGAAATCGACTCCTGGATTCACCTATGGCATCTAAAACCTCTTTTGGTGCTGCTCCTGTATTAATGCAGCTTTACCTCAATAAACCTACTCTGCACACACACACACACACACACCATTTTTAAAAGTTTGTTTTATTTTCAGCACAACACTGTCAATGAAGAGTGGTCTTTTAGAGAGATCTGAGGCAAATGGGGCCAATGTTAATATCCATTAAACCTGTGCATTGAACACTTGGTATCTAATATATTATTTTCTCTACTTTTCCATATATTTAAAGTACTTCACATTTTAAAAATGTTTAATGTAGGACTGTGTGGGGAAAAATACAGTTAGCCTACACTGAATCTAGTGTTTCACAGTGAATTAAAGCATAGTTGATCTAGGAAATGCATTTTGCTATGGTAGCAATTTACTCATTTGGAAACTACGCTTCCATACCCAATTCAACATGTGACCCTGTAATATACACCAAAGGAACAGGTAAAATTTACTTTTCCATCTCCTGTCTTGGATGATCAATAGGCCCTTCCCACCCTTCTCCATCATGTACTTAGCATTCCTAAATGCCAGGCTGGGATTGTGTTCAGAAGCCACCTCAGTTGCATGGAATGTCAGCTTTTCTTCCAGCTTCAGCTTTTAGATGGAGGTCCCCTCCCCAAATTGTTATTGGGCCTTGCTCCCTGGTGTGTAGGCAAGGAGTAGATAATACATGCTGCTAAAGGAGGCAAGCCGATGTGAGAAGAAGTATTTTTACGTTCAGAAATGTCTTAAAATCCCTGCAAATTCCTGCCTTCTCCCACACTAGGGAGTGTCCTTATATAAAAGCAAAGTAGCAGGAAATTTACCAAAATTTTTCTTTTGTGGAGACATGCAAATATTAATTGAAAATTACTGTTTTTGATAGTATGCCTTCAATTTGTATACAATAAATGACATGTGTGCCTGTATAACCAAATATATTTATAAGATATTTTTAAGCTTGGAAAAAAATATCCCCAAATATAATAACACTATTTTTGTTTGAGATAAAATCTTTGGGATCTTCATATATTTATATAAATTTCCAATGTTTCTACAATGTGTGTATACTACTTTACATACAGAGAAATTATATTTTAAAAACCAGAAAGTAACTAACTTGCATAGAATATTATATAGTGAATAAAAATCATTATTGTAATATGTAGAAACTTGGGAAAATTACCATCCATCAAAATGTTGTCTGAAAAAGCATAATGAAAAATTGAAGTACACTATGACGACAACTGTATAAAAATAGGTATGCACAAGTTCAAATGCTATGACAAAATTAAAATACTTGGCTTAGGGTGGTAGGGATATAAGTGGATTTTCTTTTGTTTCTACTTTTCCTATTATAGATTATATATATAATCTATTCTTTTTGTAGATTTACATATACACACACACACATATATACACATATATATTAAGTTGAATCAGTACTGTGGCTCTTTTAGTGAGTTCACAAGGTGCTAGGGCCAATTGCCTGAAGAACTGGAGATAAGTTGGTGATAAAAGTCAAATTTCACCCATCATAACTGACACGAGCTTGCACCAAACAGCACAAGGACAGGGGTGTTAGGAAGACCTGAGCTCACGCCCAGCTGTGCAGCAGTTACAACACAGACCTGAGCGGGTCCGTCTCCCTGAGACCCCCTCCCCAAATACCCACTGGGAAGGGTTGTTCTGCGGATTAGGGACAAAATGACCCATGTAAGCTGCCTGGTATTACTAAGCAATTAAATGGTTGCTGCTAGGGTCTCCTGAATCAAAGCAGAGTAAGCAGAATCTGAAGCTCTTATCAAGGTATCTCTTGATAAGAAATCTGCAAACTAATCAAAAGAAGCAATATGCTTTTACAGTAATCCCTGAAAAAAGAAATAATAGTTTGATGTAGTAAACATACCTGCTTGAAACCTATAAAAGAAGAAAAGCAATGAATAAGAATTCAGTGGTGATTTTTCTCATACTGCCAGTAACACTATAAAGATGGACGCATCATAGGTTTTAGTGACACCAGCTCCTCAGACCCTGCAACTTACTCCTCTTTCTACGCTTCTAAACTTACCAGGGAATCTTCTAATTATAATTGAGCAGTGACAGTTCCAGCATTTCAATAGAAGAGTCGCTGAAGGGCAGCAATACGCTGTCTGAGGGTGGGATGGTGGGATGGGGTGGGTGATGCTAGCCTTAGCACATTGGGACTTTTGTCTGCATAGTAAGCATGTGGGTTTTACTTAGATTGTGTGTTTATTTGCCAGGGTTCAGAAGGAGAACTGACAGAAAATGCAAGGAGCTAAAATACCATCCTCCTTCCTTTGGTCTAGAAGGGCAAACACCACCCCTTCATGGACGATAGTTAATGGTACAATTATAAAAAGGTGCTTTCATCAACTGTAACGAATGCTCTATACCAATGCGAGGTGTTAATAAGGTGGCAGATGGTAATCCTGTATTTTATGCATGATTGTTCTGTGGACCTAGAACTTCTCTAATTAAAAAAAAATTTTTTTTTAAATACCACCCCTCTCCTCTTGGCCTGTGTAATTTAGCTAACCATAGAATGTTCCTAAAAGGATGAGAATATGCTGACCAATCAACATGAGTATCAAATCTTTTCAATAGATATCTCTCAGTGAACAAGTATAGTTCATTAAAAGTAGCTACAAATTCCTTTTCACTTCTTTCATCAAAAGGGAGAGGCTATTTCTCCCTCAAATCTGGGCTAGGCCTGGAACTGCTTTGACCAGCTGAACACAGGAGAGGTGACTATGCCAGTTCCTGTTCTAAATTTTAAGAGGATGGCAGCATCCACTCCTTCCTTCCTGGAACTAGCCACGATGCTTTGAGGAAGCCCAAACAGCCAAGTGGAGGGAACCATGTAGAAGAGATCTGAGCCCCCAGCTCACGGCCACTCCCCACTGAGGGCCAGCACCATTTCATCAGCACGTGAGTGAGTCACCTTGAGTGTGGTCCTCCTGCTCCAAATTCTCTAACTGGTGCCATTTGGAGCAGAGACAAGTTGCCCCTCCTGAGTCCTTCCCAAACTGCAAAACTATGAGCACATAAATGATTTGTTATTTTAAACCAGTAAGTTTGGAAGTGATTTGTTACCGAATGATTGAGAACAGAAACGGTTACTAATTGACATCAGGATAACACATCAGTCTCTTATGAATTTGGTTAGGATGGATTATTGCCCTGATCCTGGCCAATTCTGAGATGACTAACAAAAATGAGATTGGGAGCCTAAAAATTCATAGGGCTATCATAATGCTAGCCTTTTGTTCAGTTCTTCTCAAGGAGTCTGCTGGCCTCTACCTATGGCTTTATAAAAAAATTAATTTGACTAAAATTTGTCAATTATTATGTGTTAATCACTGGGTATTTGGTGACAAACAAAACAGACATAGTTTCTGCTATCAGAAGGTCCTCAGTCTGGAGAGTTCAGCTCTCCAACTACAACAGTAGTGCTTGCTATAACTGAATTTACAACCGCCATGTCCAGGCAACAGTAGAAGTTTCTGGTTTGATGGTGAAGACTGGCCTACCACAAGGAGACCAGAACTACATGGATGAGAGGCATGTTGAACACTTTTCACTGCTCTTGGTACTTGCTTCAACCACAGCACTCAAAGAGCCAGGCAAGAACTCTACCCATCCTCTTGGACACAGCTGCAGTTCATCGTTCTGTGGGTGAAAGGCGAATGCAAAGCAATGCAGAGGTCTAGAGGAACTGTGGGAAGAACGCTTAAAGGCCTCTTGAAAAATTCATATGCCACTCCTTTACTAAATAAGTTTAGAGTTTTAGTTATAAACCAGTATTGGTCAGTTCCAACTCTAAGAAAGTTTTTTTTCATTTGAATAGTCTCAGCAATAACAGAATCTCAGCAAAATTAGCTAACAAATAATCATGTTAATTAAAATTTGTGTAATGAATGCTTTATAATTTGTGGATCTCTTTTACATACATCATAGTTCTTCCACTATCATTCTCAGAAACCATTTCCCATGGGACCTTAGCCTGATCTCTTCTCAGCTACTACCATCAGACCCAGAATTATAATTGTTAAAATGTTTGCAATTTTACTAGTTCAAAAATAATTTTGTTGGGATCTTTCCCTTAAAGAGGCAATCTCAAGTTATTCACTTTTTATTTGACAACTTTAAGTGCAGGTAACAATCAAAACTGCCTAGATCCAAGGGGCATTTCATAGCAGGAACAAAATAACCAGAGCATGCATCTGGCATCTGTTTATTCCGGCTTCTTAAGTGGATCAGGAAATGTCTCTGCTTCATTGATAAATGAAAGGATCTAAGATGAAAACTGTCATAAGTGACTGTAAACGAAGCCAGTGAGGCACAACTGTTGAATCACCATTATGATTTGAACATAGGAATAGATCCCATTAACATGCACTCCATGGGGGTCCATACACAATTAGCACAAGTCTATCCATCCATGGGAGGCAACTCTGCCATACCCAGGAATTGAACTCATTGGAGAGGCAGCTCAAGACTTAAAGGACAGCTTCCCTGAGCCCTCCTGAATACAGCAGACCAAAGGCCAGTGTTAAGAAGGAGAAATACAGTTCATGGATTCCCACCTCTTGCCTTTCTACTCTGTCATGCCCTGGCCTCCCAGATCCTCTTTTTGCTTAGTTTGGCGTCCCTGTGCTGTTTCAGGCTTCTACAGGGTTATCTGCGCCTACATTCTTGTCATACCATTTGTTCTTGTGCTCATCAAAACTCCCAGTCTTTAGAGCTAAGGTCTCAGCCAGCTGGGGAGGAAAGTCCCCTATACATCACAAATTCATGCCATAGTGGACAATGCTGTGAAGGAACGTGCAGGGAGGGCACTGCACAAGTTTAGGAAGGTCATTACAACATGAATATTGTTGATTAGTGTTTTTATTATGACAATTTTCCAGCAGAAGGCAACAAAGGGTTTTGAGGAAGGGACGCTTTTTTCTATTTTGCACAGAGGTGACATGTGGGCTGATATATTCTGTGAATTACTGAAAAATCTTTGTACTCCCAGGGGTATGTGTTTATTACTTTGAGTAAATTTCTAATGGGGCAGAACTTTTGGGAAGAGATTTTGTGCAATGGGTGGGCTTTTCCTTAAATGAGCCCACTACCTAAGACCAGCTGGGGGAGAAAGGGAGAGAAAGCATAATGGGCCTCTAAATCTGTCCTTTGGGCTGGAAGTGCTAAGGCTTTATGCAAAACAGACATTAGCAAGTATTGCTGTAAATGGGGTGGATCTGATGCCTGGGGATCCCAGAAAAAATAAGCCCCTGCAGGAAAAGTGGTTGAAACTTAGTTGCCCAGTGCCCTTGGCCCAGGAATCTCTGCTGGATATCAGAATAAATTTCTACTCTACACAAATCTTGACTTCTCCTCTTCTCTCGGCCTTCCTATATCTGACCCTCAAGATTCTGGCAAAGCTATATTAAAATAGTACTTGTTAAAGCATCCACATAATCATCTAATATGTATTATAGGAAATGTACGTTCACTTATATTTAGTTGTGATAGTAGACCTCTTCCTCTGTGCCCATTCTTCATATTTGTGTTACTCATTAAATACTGCTGTCATCTTACAACTTGCATCTCCTTTATTATCCACATACTACATATTCATGTGGCAAATCAGAAAATGCAGTTAAGAGAAAAATAATTTCATTGCTAAAATAATAAATTGGTTATATTTGGACAATTTCCAGACTTTTTCCTAGCATATATACATAAATAAAATGAAAACATATATCACATATCTCTCATGCACATATACACATACTCAACCTTAGAAGAATATGTAATATAGATTAATCAAAATTTAATAAATCTCTTGTTAATGGAAATTTAAAATAATTTGAATTTACAAAAACCTGGATAGTCATTCTTATAAAAATATCTTTGTGCAGTTAATCTTTTGTTTTAAGTAAGGTTGACCATGGAATTTTCTTAGACCCAATCTATTTACTCCCAATTTCCTTTTACCACTCAGGGAACATATATCCACATATACAAAGGGTGCCCTTTGTATGTACCCTTTCACCGTTGCACTATCATTAACAAGCACACTGAGATTCAAACTCAAACTCATACAGAAATCCAACTGTGCACCAAAGTCCTGCATACATTCATTTGTCTCTGTCATCAAAGGAGAGAGGGAGAAATGCTGGCATGGGGCTATGGGTGGATAAAAATGGGGGTGGGCAGGAGAGGAACTCTGAAGGTATGGGAGAGATGAAAGTCAAACGGGTTTGTCAGAGAGAAAAGAAAGTAATAGTAGTTCATGAGGGTGGTCCATGTCACGAATACTTCTGTTCTTTTTCTTTTACTAGCGGTAATATGCTGTGCACACCCATCTTTGTATATCTATGGTATCTACCACAGTGCTTTACATATAGGGGGCATTTAATGAATGTTGAGCTTTGTTCCCCCATTCTCCCACCTTAGCTCATCCCCATTATCTATATCTCCTTAACTTCTCCAAAAACCAAAAATAAAACACAGTAAGAAGAAATAAATTCCATACAATAGTTATTTGTAATATTTATCAGGTTTATATAGTATGCACGTGCCATAATAAATAATGATAATAATTATTACATTATTATAATGTAGAGTTTTTATTTCAGATTCTCTGGATAAAAGGGAAAAATCTAAATTGGTCAGATAAAAAAGGAATGGATAACATAAGGTATAATGTCTTATCATCTCTAAGTTTAGAATTTAAAACTAATTTCATGGCTGGAATGTACCGGACTACGCCTATAAGGATTCCAAAGAAATGTAGGTGTAAGAGTGAGATGTTAAGTCTGTTTAAACAATAATGAACAATAAAAAATACCACTACAGGTCATCTTTTGCCTTACCTAATAACCTGGCTCTAAAATCAGTCACTTTTATTTTCACCAAAAATAGCCCATCAGTTTCTTCACATTGAAAGCCGCAAATGGAATCTCCAAAACAGTTGTTTTGTACTCAATCTAAATTGTTAATCACTATAGTAATTGCTTTACAATAATTTTATTTTTAAATATATTAAAATACTGTAGAGAAACTCAAGAGTTCAGAGAACATTAAGAAAGATGGCTAACCACAGGGAAATGTACACTTTGAGGAAAGTGCAAGAAAATGGAGTTGTTTGAGGAGGGACAGAAAGGTGATGAGATTTTGTCTTCAAGTTCATGAAGGGTTGTTATTATAGCAGTCTAGTAATCATTTGCTATCCATGCCCACAGAGAACAAAGCAGGAACAAATAAATTACATTACATTGGAAAAGATTTCAATTAGACACAGGGAAGAACCTTCCAGCTGATTAATTACTAGAATGAACTACTTGAGGGAGGCTGTCAGACTAGGGAGGCTATTGGTCTCCATCTCTGGAGCACTTCAAGGAGAGAATAAACGACTCTCTATCTTGGCAGGCTCTGATCATCTGCCTATAGGCACAATGCTCTCTGGAGGTCCCTTCCTGCTATTTGATTTGATGGCTTTCTCAGTGTTTACTGGTGTTTCATATATCCCAGAAATATATTAGAACTAGGAAAAGGCTGAAGATCAATAAGGCCAAGCAAAAAGGTAGAATTCTGTGCTCATTAGACATCAGAAGTGCCATCCTCCCATAGAATCATACTCTACCTCTTACTGTCAAGATCAGAAGAAAAATGCATTAATTTGTAATTGCTCAGAGGGAGACTAAATGTTTAGAAATTAAATAAAATTCCTTCCAATGACCTAAGTGCAACTCAATCAGCAGATGTGATGGTTAATTGCATGTGTCAATTTGGCTAGGTTATGGTATCCAGTTGTTTGGCCAGGCAAGCCCTGGCCTGATGGTTTTTGTGAGGGTATTTTGTGGATTTAAATCATCACTCAGTCGATTGCTTCTATGGCTGATTACATCTACAATCAACAAAGGAGACGGCTTTTGGCAGTGAGAGAAGTCTCAAGCAATCAATTGGAGACCTTAAAAGGATGATTCAGCAGTCAAAAAGAAGAATTTCTCTCTCCACCTCAGCCAGCCAGGTTCTCCTGGGGAATTCATCGAAACCTTCACTGGAGTTCCCACCTTGTGGCCTGCTCTACAGATTTGGACTTGCCAATCTCCACGGTTGCACGAGCCCATTCCTATAATAAATCTCATAATATTTATATACAAACATATATCCTGTCAGTTCTGTTTCTCTGGAGAAACTTGACTAATGTAGCAGAGAAAAGAAAAAGGTCACAATAAACTTGCTATTGAACTCTATTTTCCAGTGCACTAACACACCTCCCACAGATCAGAGGCCCCAGCTACATGGGTAATATAGCACCCAAATATGTCTCACATGTTTCTTCCTCTAGCCTGAGCTTGTAATTGCCAACCTTTCTACGTCTGACCAACAAGTATGAAACATCTTTAAAGCCCAAGCGCAGACGCCATTTACTTTATGAAGATTTACCAAACCCCCAAGATTTATTCACATCTCCTTCTCCACATCACTGCATTTCCATCCATGTGCTGCACCTGCCAGAGCTCGGTGATCTCTGCTTGCCTCAGCAATACATAGCTACAGAGATGAAAGAATGGCAAAGTGTGTACACAATACCAATTATAGCATGAGACACTTTGGCCCAGAAAGTTCTTAGGGTTCTCTTCTCTCCCTTTCATGAAGACACAGAGGATGTGTCCTGTTCCTTCCTCTTAGGAACTGCCACCACATTCATTAAGCCTTGTAAATCCTCTTCAGCCAAGCCTTGCTATGGAGTGGAAATCAGACTTTCCCAACACGTCACTTCTTCCTGCCCATGAACAGCAGCATATAGTCTCTTTCAGTTTAAAGTTCTTACTCTTAATCACTGTGGGCATATAGTAAATGGGAACAAACTTGAAAAGCACAAGAATGTTATGAAATGAAAACATTCTTTTAGCTGTGGTTTGGCTCCTTAGCCTTAACTTCCTTCTAAGATGAGAACTACAAGATTCATTGGCTTTTACTTTCATTCCTGAAGAACCTACCAAATGTCATTCCAGTCACCTCTCATTCCATTAAGGAAAACTATGTAGTCTGTTTTCCTCCCCAGAGAGATTCATTTAAGGGAAATCGGCAGATATTCTAACATTGGGAATCATCTCTGAAGGTCTCCACACTGGAGAACACCCAATTAAGCAGGTCGCCTCACACTCTCTAAAAAATATATTGTAAAAGATGGCCTAGCCCTGGCATAGAAACATCTGACCCCTTTCCACATTCTATCGCTACCTCCTTTCCCTAAATTCATTCAGCTATAATGCCAAAGAGTATTGAAGAGAGCTGAAGATACTTAGAGATGTCCATTTGCTATGCAGTTATAGGGTTCCCAAGTGTGGCAGCTTGACATAGTTATGAATTCCAAAAACAGATATTGGATTATGCTTGTAAACTGGTCTGTTCATTTGGGCAGGATTAAGTTATGATTAAGGCATTGACTGGGCCACCTCAGTAGGGCGTTGAGCCCCGCCCCTCGGTGGGTAGGGTCTCAAAGATAAAAGGCATGGCAAAGGACAGAGTTGGAGATTTGAGTTGGAGTTCTAATTTTGGAGTTTTGATGCTGGAGCCCAGGGAGGTGAACAGACGGAGGAGCTTGGTCGTGAGGAAGGAGAGAAGGCCCCGGGATAGAGACGAACTGTTCACCTGAGAGCCTACAGCTGGCCTTGTGGAGAGAGGCAAAGCCTAGAGAGCCTCATAGTCTACAGCTGACCATATGGAGGAAACAGAGGAGCTGAGCCCGAGAGAAACGGAGCCCTGGGAAGAGAGGAACCCAAGAAGCCTAAACCCTGGCAGATGTCAGCAGCTGTCTTGCTCCAACACATGGCCATAAACTTTGGTGAGGGAAGTAACTTATGCTTTATGGCCTGGTAACTGTGGGCTTCTAGCCCAAATAAATACCCTTTATAAAAACCAACTAGTTTCTGTTATTTTGCATCAGCACCCCTTTGGCTGACTAATACACCAAGGCATTTACAGTGTCATCTCCCAGTTTTCAGAATATTGTGGGAGACTAAAGAAAAGTTAAATATTGTGTATTAATGAAAACTTCAATCAAGGCAGTTAAGCTGTACTTACTGAACACTTGCAAGTTCTCTTCCATCAGTGTATGGCAGTTATAAAGTCTGAAATTTTCACTTAGCACATTTTCAGTCAAAGACATGGGCTAGGGGGAGAACATGAGGGTGTGTAATATATGGATGCTTGATAGAAAGTAAGGGTGAAAAAAATTTGACATAGTGAGATGTTTGAAAATGCTATTGAATATATTTATATACAGTGCCTGAAAGGAAGAAATGAAAGGGATAAAGCTCTTTGAGAAATGGTGTGCTGATAATTTCTAACAGGTGGAATTTTCAGCAAGGTTATTGAGCACAGTTGGGTAAGAAGAAACCAATATTGGGTGAGACAAATAGGCTCTACAGCAGGGGTTTCTAACAAGGGGTCCATGAGCTTGAATTGAAATTCATAAAAACATTATTCTTGTGGGGACGTGTTGGTGTAGGTGTGATGTATTTATTAAATAATACACGGCATAGTGTGGACTTAGTAAGGGGCCCGTGGTTTTCACCTGACTGGCAAAGGGGTCCGTGGAACAAAAAAGATGAAGAACTCCTGCTCTACAGGTTCCACAGAGTACTGGTGTGAACCCAGGATGAGAGTCCGAGAGAGGCTGGAAGTGTGATGGAACAGGTGTTTTGGTTTGCAGGCACCAAGGAAATTGCAGAAAGGCTTTATTCAGGGGGAATAAGGTGGAGCAGGCTGTTACTCAACAGGCAGAGAGTTGTGTCAAAACTTAGCCCAGCTGGACTGGACCAGAATGTACATAGCAGCAAAATGAACAAGGTCGCCAATTTACCACTTCCTATAAGAGTTAGTTTTGGAATTGAGCTGACAACTATAAGATTCTCTTTGACAGACTCATAGATGAAAAGAGTTTATGTGCTCCCCAATGTTTTTTATCTTGCCATACTTAAATCTGAGAGAGGGGGAAAAAAGTTAAAAACAAACAAAAAACAAATCTGAGAAAAGAAAAGTCACCTATGAAGCCCATCTAACTTCAAATACCATGACCTTCTCCCTTTACATTTGAAGAGCATTTTTCTCGATAGAAAAGATAGAAGGAAAAAAGGAGTGAAGTATTTCTGCTTTCATTGATCATCTGTTTACACAAAACCAACCAGCCCAAGCCACAGGCCCATCCTTTGGTTATTCTTCTTGTTCCAAATTTTAAGATATTTTTGTTGTCTCTGCATTTGAAAAGGAGTGTAGTGGCAATATTGGATTTATGTTTTTTGAGCATTTATATTACATGCTAAATACTTTACATATATTTTATCTCCTCTGATGAAAGAAACATCATTTTTCCCACTATATACAAGAAGAAAATAAAGCTCAGAGAGATTAATCAATTTGCCCAAAGTCACAGGTATTGGTCATTCTAATTCTCTCTTCTCACTTCTGTTCAGTGTGTACTAGTGTATTCTTCTTTAACAGCTGCTGCTTTTCCATTCATTCAAAAATATTTTTGAATACCTCTGATATTTATTCAGTTCTAGGCACTGCCCTGAGTACTTGGGATACCTGGGCATGAGGTAAAACAAACAAACAAAAAACAACAAAACAAAAACCCTGCCTTTGTGAAGCTTAAATTCTAATGGTGGCAGGCCAGACAATAAATAATAACTGTAAGTATATAAGTGAATAAATGAGTTATCTTCTACCTTATTAACGTGTGCTTTCAAAAATCAAGCTTACTGGTCTGGTTCCAGATAAGGTAAGCACATGCCACATCCCACTGAACACAACCACAAAACCTGGACAGAATGCATGGCACAGCTATTTGAGGTCTCTGAGAAGCAAATATCAACAGATAAGAAAGAAAACCAGAATTTACTACCAAACTAGTGAATTTAAAGACGACTCAGAGTCTCATAACATAATATTCAAAATAGCCATAAAACAATCCAGAATTACCTAGCATACAAAGAATCATAAAAATCTCAAGTCTTATGGGAAAACATAATCAATAGACACTAACAATATGATGACCCAGATGTTGGAATTATCTGGCAACAATTTTAAAGCAGTTATTATCACAATAGTCAAAGAAGCAATTATGAACACTCTTGAAACAAAAAATCTAAAGCATCAGCAATGAAATAGAAGACATAAAAAGTAACCAAATGGAAATTTGAGAGCTGAAAAATATAACAACAACAACAAAAAAAAAACCACTGGATGAACTCAATACATAGAATGTTGATAAGAGGGTGAAGAGTCAGTGAACTTAAAGGTAATAATGGTATTTGGGTAGCACCTTCTCCTTGGAGCACTAACTACCATAGCAGATTCATGGGCCCTTCCTCTGAGCTTCTAAATTCAGATAATCCCAACCCAAATTCTAGAAATAGTAGCTGTTACTGCAGCTATTTTCTCAGTATTTCCTTTTTGTCCTTTCAGCCCTCCAATTTTCTATATTATATTGTCTCTGTTGACTGGAACATTCTTACATTTCTGGTGAAAACATAAAATGATATAACCAGTTGGGAAAATGGCTTGATCATATCTTATAAAGTTACACATGCACCTATTTTATGACCCAGCAATTCTACTTCTGGATATTTACCCAAGAAAACGAAAACATACACTTACAAAAGGATGTAACAAAAATGTACAGAGCCTTTTTTCATTTTAACCAAGAACTGAGAACAACCCAAACATCCATGGACAGAAGACAAAAACTTCTGGTATGTTCATACAATGAAATAGTACCAAACAAGAGGAACAAACTATTGATGAATGCAACATAGATTAATCTCAAAACATTGTTTTGAGTGAAAGAAACAGACAGAAAATAATACTTATTGTATGACTGCCTTAAAATGACATTCTAAAACAGGGAAAATTAATCTATTGTGAAAGAAATCAGAACCTTGATTGCCTTTTGTGTAAAGGGGAGGGTGGAGGGACTGACTAGAAGGGGCATGAGGCAATTTTTGCTGATGAAAATGTTCTATATCTTGATGGGTTAAAACCATGAAGGCATTTCTCAAAACTCATTGAATATGTACCTAAGGTATATGCTGATATAATAGCTAGTATGGTTTGTTTTCATAAGAATTTTATCTTTAGAGAATATTTTAGAGGCTCAGACCATTGGGTCAAGCCAGTCTCTTTCCATAAAGTATAGGGCATGTTTCCTAACTTCATAATTTTAAACCCTTAGTTAATATGGGCAGTATCTCCCAATATCCACATCTTCAAATAGTTCTTGTAATTAGCATCTCTTGTTGCTTAATTTAATTCAGAATATGTTACAGTGTAACTATTTCTTAATTTCAATTTAGTTCACTTCAGTAAATATTTACTGAGCATAACTGTGTGCAAGGCAAAATTCTAGGAGATACAAGAAATCAAAGGTAGATAGCATATCTCCCTCCCTACAAGATGCTTACAATCTAGGGTAAGAAAATGAGATAACTTATTTCTGCCTATGCTGTCATTGTCTGCTATTTTTAAAGAATAGCAAGGTATCAACAAAGTACGAAATCTGCGAAATGTTAGGTACTTTTTTTTTTTTTTTAAGATTTATTTATTTATTTACTTTTATCCATTTTTAACCTCCCCCCGCCCCATTTTTGCTGTTTTTGTGTCCATTTGCTGGGCAATTCTCTGTGTCTGTTTCCTGCCCTCTCTTCTCATCCTTCTCAACCTGTTTTCACCAGGATTCAATCCTGGGAACCTCCAATGTCGGAGAGAGGCATCTTACCACCTGCACCACCTTAGTTCCTGTTTTTTTGGTGCGTCTTGTCTTGGCTCTCCCTTGTGTCACTCTCCTGTTACATCATCATCTTGCTGTGTGGCTTGGCGGGGCCTGGCATGCCCACACGTGGAGCCTGGAGGCTCACCCGCTTACGGGGCCTGGCGGCGCACCTTCTATATTTTTCTTTATTTTACCAGGAGGTCCCGGGGATCGAACACAGGTCCCTCCATATGGGAGACAGATGCCCAACCATTCGAGCCACATCCACCCCCTTAGGTACTTCTTTTAACTTCCTTGATCTAAGCTAGTAACATGACTTTTTTTAAACTTCCATTTCCACTTCATTTGTTGTGCTAATTTTAGCTCCTAGCAAATATGATTAGCAGATGTCAATAATTTCGTTCCACCAAAACTCCCTTCCTGTTAGTCCTAACAAGACACCCAGCATGGTTTCCCCTAAAGAAGCATCAACTTCTTCCAAAAGAATCATGAAATCTAATTATCCTGCACATTCTTCCAATAAAAGAGCAGTCATGAAATACTTCTTTTCTGGGAATGAGCCACCAGTGTTTGCACCATATTCTTAAGAGAGCAAGATGTCACATGCATCAATACTTCATTTCACATGTAAACAAAATTTTGTAAGTAAACAACTCAGAATCTGGTTCTAGTTTTTGTTTTTTCTTCTGTTGTGACAGAAGATGCATAAATGACACCAATGCATAAGTAAGAAAAGTAGGAGAAGGATGGGACACAATTTGGGACTATAAAGCTTACATATTTGGGAACCTAGGTTTACAAGATCTTTCGTTCTTCTGTACGTAAGCTTGCCATCATCACCAATCACACAGTGCTGTTAAGCCTGCCTGACTGGAGAACAATGCAGAGCTTTTCAGATTCTCTGTCACAAGTTTGGCAAGGACTTTTTCCTTCTTCCTGAGGACACATTCTTCTTGCTCCTTTATGACTTCAAGTGTGTGTAGTTTTTAGTTTCTGTTCAGTATTGACAAGATGGGGATTGTTTCTGCCCTATATTCCAAAAGCTAAATCCCCGAAACCTCAACCCAGAAATGAAATAGATTTCTAAAAATGGACTCCATATCATTCAACCCAAGTCTGTCTCTCAGGAAGTTGGCGGGAATAAGATTCTCTCCTTCCTGTCGTCCCTTCTCCACCCATCACCCTTGATGGATTGGGGATGTCAGCTTGTCAAGTCTTATTGGGTGCTACCTGATGTAAGTGCACACTGAGGCAGTAAAAATCTGTTCTCAGTCAGCTCTTTTAATAAGTCCCAGAAAACAGGAGAAAAGCAGTAAGCATTCAGTAAGATGCTTCCTCTGATACGGTGAGGGAAAAATAGTCCATGACAGGGGCTTGATATGGAGGAGATTTTTAAACAAAGAACAGCTTTTTAGAGAAACTAGAGAAAAAGAGTTTCCCTAGGGATTTTGGGATTCTAAGAAATATTATGTTTCTATGCTTATAATTTACAGCTGACCTAGACTTCAAGCTCTTTGAAAAGGAGGCCATATCTTCTCTGTAAAATGCTCTATTCCATAGAGTCCTGCTGAGTCCTAAGTATTTTGTGGGTTCTGAATTCTGATGAATAATACTCATGCTGCCTCTTACTCTCAAAGCCAAGAGGAAACTCTGGGAGGAATCCATCTAAAAGGAAAGGTAGACTGAGAAGATAAAACATTCTGATAGTAAACACATTATTTTTTATAACACAAAATACCTAATTCTTTAGACAACAGAAGGATAGAGTTTGCCAGAAGATATCAGAATTCTAAGAAATATTTTTCTGTACATTACAGCCACCTTATTGATATAAAATTAGGTGCCAAGCTCCTGAAGACAGTGATCCTATCTTTTCAGTAAAATGCTCCCACCCGTAGTACATCGTGCATTGCTAGAGAGCTATGGGCCTTGCAGTGATAAATACTGATGGATAATGGTGGTGGTGACTATGATAATGGGAACCAAGAAAAAGACAATGATGTTCCCTAACAAGACCAAGCCAAATTAAAAAAAACCTGGATAGGGTGAACTATTCTGAGAAGAATTATGTCTGTATTCATTCATTCACTTTTCTGAAGCCCCTCAGTGATCGCCTTCCAAGTGATATTCAGTTCTCCTAGAATAGTGAAGATGTATCAGAACATGAATTCTAGCAATCTTGCTAACAGCATTAAAGTTAAACTTATTATAAATCAGACTGAGAAATAGTTTCTTCCTATTGGGGATAAATAAAATAATAACTACCAAAGTTCTTAATAATATCAGGTATAGTGTTGCATAGATGGTTAAAGAATTGTCTTCATTCCTCAACATCAAGACAACCGACATGCAATAAACACCTAATAAAGGATTTTGAGTGGATGAGTGCATGATTGTGTGAATGAATGAATGAATATGTGGGTGAATGAATAGTTCTTTGAACTGTTTCTCTGTTTGTTAAAATAGCTACTGATAACACAGGTGAAATCACGTCTTAAGAAAGCTGGAACCTATGCTCTGAAATAATGATCTTAGGGAGCCTGGACTATGATCTGTCAAATGAGCAAGTCAAGAATGGGTAAGCTCCAGAAGCATACAGCAAAATATGACCCCCTGTGACAAAGCAAAACAAACGATCATGATGATATCATAAGAGCAAGGTCTTTTTTTAAGCCACTATAAAACTTCATGAAAATTTACACAGAATTTTAACCAGAAGATATGGGGAGGCAGAAGAGTTTTATCCCTATGGAGGTATGTTTCTACCAGTGTTCAATTACTTCTCCCACAAGACCTGTTTCCAAATCATTCTCATGTCCAAATGATCTGAGTCCAAACTGACTTACATAATGGCCACAAAATCCTTTCTACCTTTTTTATAAACCTATAAATAAGTTCCCAAAGGAGACTTCATGGACTAAACCATTACCAATGTTAACATTCCTTTGGTATAAGAATATATCTAATTTACTTCTGTATCTACAACATACCTAATACAACTTTTCACAAAAGACAAGCTCTTAATAAATATCCATCGATTGAATATCAGAGTGGGGGCTAAGATTATGCACCAGGCACTAAATACTGTGCAAGTTTAAAGACAGCAGAACACAGTGTGGAGAGGTGAAATCAGAGCAGACTTCATGGAGGAAATGCCTTAAATAATATATGGAAATAAATGACTGTGCTACTCACCAATATTCATCTAAGCACCTAGTAAGAAGCAGCACTAAGCTCTCAGGGTCCACAGAAATCTCACAAGGGCACCATACCCAAGATTTTTCTGAGTTTTAATATCTTACTCTTAACACAATGAGAGGGAATGCAGCAAGAAGAATCACCTTATATGAAATCAATGATGAGATTTTCAGGAAGGATGAAAGAGAGGTGGGATGAAGGTGAAAAATAAAGGTAGAAGGAAAGAAATGCTTTCGATAAAAGAAATTCTTTCTCACTTTCCCAGTTGAAGGATTAATCTGTCCTCTGTGGATGAATGTCATAGAATGTTCTTCAACAGAACACAAAATAGAGAGAATTTAGACCTTCTAAGTGCCCGTATCATTCTACTCCTGACCACACATGTTCCAGAAGCTTTGTTCTTTGTGCCTGAGAAAGTCCTTCCTACTCATCGCTTTTCTTTTCTGTGCCTACTTGGTGTGACTAAATGTGCAAGGGCTTGGCTCTTTGATCACAAGACTGCAACCACAGAAGACAGAAGAATGAGTTCTCATCAGAAGGGGGGATGTTAGAAAGGAGACTACCGTTTCCTATCTAATGAAAATGTCATGCATTACGTAAGCATTTACATATATTTATTCATATTCTCACTCAGTCATCACAGAGACTCTTCAAATTAGGAATTAATATCTCCTTTTATAATTGGTAAAGCTGAGGTGCAAACAGGTTTATACACTTTAAATACTAGTAAGTGTTAAGAGCTGAGATTCATAAAACAAGTCCAGTTGACTGTAAATTTTACTACATTTATCTAAACAGGCAGAGCATGGCAATTTCTGGTAATAAAAAAAAAATTCTAACTTGAAATAAAAGCAAAACAGTACAGAATAATGCAAAGATTACTGAAATTAAACTCAGAAAGCCCTGTGTGGGATATTATCCCCAATACTAACCACCGGACAAATTACTCTCCACTAGCCTTAGTTTCCTCCTCTGTAAAATGCCATTTAAGAACTACCCACAATAGAGTAATAGAAACTAAATATGATCATCTTTGTGAATGTGCCTAACTCTGTAACTGGAACAGTAGAGTTCCTGGCACAGAACTGGCACCCAGTAGACATTCAGTAAATATTTGTTGACTGATAAAGGAGAAATGAGAAAACTCACAAGAACCATCTCCTTTTCTCAAAATCCATGACAGATGGTCGAACGATTCTTGCCACCCTCAGAAACCACTCTACCTAAGCTTTGCACTGTTATAAATCAAAACTGATAGACAAGAAAACTGAAGGTACAAACACAGCCTGGGACATGGGTAGGGATCCAAAATGGAAAACACACTCATCCTTTTCCTGCAAATCAGTCTTTTTCTCTTGGTCGCCTGGGGTGGCTCCCCCTATGGCCAAGTTTGCCTTCGAAGGAGAGAGAGAAAAAGAAATCCCAAGGGGAACAGAGGGGATTGAGGTCCCACATGGAGGCACAGCCCTCATGGGAAATTTGCTCATTTCCCTCCCATTTTCCCTTTAACATCTTTCCTTTCCTCTCACCTCCATGACCTCCTGTGTCTCTTGATTCTATAATGATGATTTCCTGCTCATCCTTATGGAAGGAAAGTCTTTTCCTCTCCTGGGTAACCACTTTCTCCTTCTGCTTGACACGGTGGCCCCCAGCCTCTTACTCTTGCCCCCCGCCCCCAGGATGGTCCTGCTGCAGCATCCCTGTGCACTTCTCCAGAGGAATGCAGCCGGGGAGAATTTCAGTGACCAGAAGAGGACCTCTGCTGCCTGCAAGTCACACGCTCACGCTTCCTCCTCTTTTCCCTCTATTATCGTGAGGAGGCAAAGCCTTTCAGGTTGATCATTTAAGAAACTTAGCTAAGAGTATTTAAGGAGAGAAGAACAACTGTGAAAGTCCATGTAAAACTTCAAGTGCTAGGGAGGAAGCACCCAAAAAAAAAAAAAAAAAGTGTGTGTGTATGTGTGTGGCAAAAACCTGGACCGAGGCAGTTTCAAAGATGAATGGGTGGGGTAAGGAGAGAAGGAGGGGTTGTTGCTGGCTTATATCCAAGTGTAAAGTGCTTGCTTTGCCCTATAGCATTTTATGGAGACCAGAAGCTTCTCCAGAAACCTCCTGTGGGACTGGAGATGATAAAAATGTAAGTAAAAGAAACTATAATGCTGCCTTGCATAGCAGCTTCTAAAGAGAACCTAGAAGCCCCTTTAGTCAGTCACATGACATTCCTAGTAGACAATCTCTGTCACACAAGGTTAAGCATAGCTGAGATGAGAAAGTTAATGCACCAGGGAGCAATCACCAAATATGTTTTAAAAACCCTTTAAAAGGAAGGACAATCATTCATACCATAAGTGAAAACTCAGAAGAGAAAACATGCTTCAATGAGCACCTCTCTTCAGCTCAGCCATGTGCATAACTAAAGGTGCCTGTATATATCAAAATACCCTCTCAAAATATTCAAGATCACTCACTCACCTGCTTTGCTTAGACACATGCTAAGTCCCAACCAATCACAATGTTGATCAAAGGTCACCATCTACACACTCATACATTTGCTCTCATCCCAATTCCCCCAACTACTACTCATAGGCTAGAATCACACACATTCACACACTGTCACTTACACTCTTCCACTTACAAAAACCAAGAGCTGAACTACACCCACCAGATAACTGCACAGGCTGCTACTCCTTTGTACAACCCACTGCTCACACACCCACACTCTCTCACTCTGATCCACTGGCTTCCTGAATTGATCCCATGTATAAATACATGCATGGTGCATTCTGACATTCATTCATGTTTGCTTTCTCCCATTCAAATGAACACTAGTATACCTACTCCTTAACGCACTCATCCACACTAATCAGACAGATAACAAATCACCCAGGTGATTCCATTGTAAATTCCAAAGCATGATCATAGTTTCTCTTCAGAAAAATGTCTGAATTCTCTCATAAATTTTAATAAATATTTGCTTTTTAATGGAACTCCGGCCAAGACCTTCCTAACAACCAAAATGATGATAGCACTCTGATTTACCACAATATCACACTACAAGTAGCTACACAGTGGCACTTAAATAGAAGACCATTGTGATGGTTAGGCTAATGTGTCAACTTGGCCAGGTAATTGGGCCCAGTTGTTTGGTCAAGCAAGCAGTGGGCTAACTGTAATACAAGGACATGTATGGACTTTAGTCACCAGTGAGCTTACTGCATAGATAGCCAATTATATCTACATCAATCAGGGAGATTGCCGTCAGCAAAGAGTGACACTTTACCCAATCAGTTGAATGCCTTAAAAGGGGAAGTGATTTCAGCATTCAGAGAGAATTTCCCAGCTCATCTTTAGACAGCCAACATCTCCAGGAAACTCATCAAGGATCTTCATTGGACTTTCATTGGAGCCCCTGGTTTGCAGCCTGCCTGCGGAACCTGGACTTGTGCATCCCCACGGTCATGTGAGAGACTCTTATAAAATCTCCTACTATTTACAGATATCTCCTGTTGATTCTGTTTCCCTAGAGAACCCTGACTAATACAACCATCATAGCACAATGTGAAAGGATTCCAGCCAAATGAAGCCAAAATTTCTGTTCATTGTCTGAAAGTCTCTTTTCCATACATTAAAACTTGTGATAAGCCCAAAATATCAGTGTCAAATTCACACAGTTACTTTTGGCATCTTTGCATTGCATCTGTTTCAGAAATCCATTCTCATGCTAACTTGTTCTTTTTTAAATCTACCTGTCGTAGGGGTACAGGGTTAGGAGGCAATACATTTGTTACATCATAGACACGGAAGGCAATTTTCTAAGGCAATTGGTCTCATCAGTTGATTTTCTGCTCATTAAGATTCTGGAGTACCAAGAACCCAAACTGGTTAATCACAGCCCTACTGCATACATTGTAGAAGACTTCCGATTAAACTCCCTTGCCCATCTTCAAGGACAGGAAAGACAATCAACCCACACCATGGGTTCCTGTGCGAATCTGAGAAAGTCTTCCCCAGGGATAGTGTGGTTCACTTGCTCTATGGGGAAAGCACTGAAGAGGAGGCGCCTAAGCCTCAATCACTGGGACTAATGGAGATATAGGTGAGTGTCGAGTCAGCCTGTTTTTGTCTAATTAAAAATAACCTTCTCATGTGGATAATCCCCTGGCTTGTGTCACTTCCCAGGCACCTGTGGACTGGCATCTGTCACAGGGTGTCTGGCTCCACAGTTCTGGCACATTCAACCAAGCGGTCTTTGTTTTCCTACATCCCCAATAAAAAATGGCAGGACCATTCTAGCACTGTGTCACACTGTCTACACCCATGAATGGGACCGTGATGGAAAGGAAATGGTGCTAACGCACTTGAGAAGCAAAATTGACAAGGGTCAAAAGTTATCTTGAAGGTCCTGAAGGAGAGCATTGAATTCAGTGGTGGAGTTTTTCTCTTGCGAATGGTCAGCAGCAGGGCATTAAGCTAAGGCCCACAGTTTTGTCAGGAAGTGAGCGTGCTGCAGTGATATGGGCTAAAGTCACTGCCACCTTCCTTCCCCAACAGATTTCTGAAGGGCTAGAAAAGCCCTTTAACACACGTATATATATATTTCAATTTATTTATTTATTTATTTATTTATTTTTAATATATATTTTAAAAGATGCTTAGATTACATAAATGTTACACAAAAAATCCAGGGATTCCCATGTGCCCCATCTCCCACTCCTCCCATAACATCCCACATAAACATCCTTCATTAGTGTGGCACATCCCCTGCAATGGATATACACATCCTGGGGCTTTGCCACTAAGCATGGACCATAGTTCACATTGTAGACCACTCTCTCTCTTGAGTACTCACTGTGTCCCTGACCAAGTGTTGAGAAACAGCTACGAACAAGGGAGCATGGACATTGGCCTCATGAGACTTAAGCCGAAAGGGGGAGAAAGATTATAAGCAACTCCCAACAATAAAATTGAGACAATAAAAATATTAACTAATGGTAGCAGCTATTCAGAGAATTCAATAGAGCTACCAAAGAGAGAATGACCTGGCAGTTACTTGGTATTAGGTAGGCAGGAAAAGTCCTCCTGAAGGAATAATAGCTAAGCTGAGTTCTAAATGGCAGGAGCAAGCTGGGGCTATCAGAAGAGCAGGCCAGGATGAGGAGGCAGCATGCTTAAGGATTTGAAGGCTGGAATAAGGGTGGCATATTTGAGGAAGAAAAGAAACGAGCTAGAGTTCAACGGCCAAGGAAAGAGAGGTAAGAGGTAAGGTGAGCCAGGGCTTTGCATGTTGGGGTAAGGGTTTGGATTTTACTTTAAGTGCGACAGAAATTCACTGGAAGATTTTGAAGTGACATCATAGGATTTTCTTCTTTTTTAAACATTCATTCTGGCTGCAGTGTAGAGAGAGTAACTACAAAAATTTTCCAGTAACACAGGAATAGGATGCTGGTGGCTTGACTAGGCCAATGACTAGAGAGGACAGTTGACTGATAAGTGAGATGACTGTGAAAACAGGCTCAATAGGAGTTGCTTATGTTTTGGATGTGGGAATGAAAAATGATAATTTAAGAAAAGCTTTAACTGGGTAAATTGGGGTTGCCATTTACTGAGATGGGAAAGACTTCTCTAACAGAAGCAGGGGTACTTTGCCCCCAGTACCTGGAAGGAAGGCAGAAGAAGTTATGTTCATTGATGCAGGTAGGGAGGCAGACTTGGTAGTATGACAATGAGGAAGTTCCTGGCAGAATAATTCCATTTTATCAATGAATTAAGAGGCAGACTTACCAGCAGAGAATGCTAGATAGAGAAGGAGGAGACTTAGGAGGTTTGAAGTGAGAAGAGAGAGTGTGAAGTTATTTTGGAAAAGGAGAAAGTTAGTGTTGTAAGAAATGTAGCTGCGATGTCAGCAGGACTGAGTGACAATTTGAGATGCATGGCTTTGTCATCATGGTTGTGTTTCTCCAGCTACTAGGAGAAGCTGGAGTTGTCCAAATGCTTTGAGGCAAGCACGAAATAGGCAGTTTGTTGAACTGGGGTGATATATCAGGCACCACTACTGCACCACTTCAAATCCTCTCAGCTTCACCTGCTATTCCAGTTAAGGATGTGGTGACAATTTCTGCTTGTTCTTCAGATGGCTTCTTGTAGCATCTCATGTCAAGCACACACTGTCCTGGGTTTCTCTGCTGCCATGACGTGGAACACTAGTGAAAGAACTCCAGGCACATGTACTAATGCAACCTGGAAATGCAGGAGACTAAATGGAAGCCTATGAATAAATACGTCCCTCCTTTGTCTTTCAGGTAGATGGTTCCAAGACACATTTATTAAGGCTCTTTAGAAGATCCAGTCAGATCAAGGACCACTTGTCCTCAGCAATACCCAACCCAATAAAATGCATCCTTGCATCAACCTTCTCTCCTTCCCAGTCATGTCCTTAACTCCTGTTCCCTGTAATCGCATTCCAAATAAACAACCTATATATGCCTTTGCCTCAGGATCTGCCTTCAAAGGAATTTAGGATAAGATCACTGGTATCATGAGTGGCTATAGAAATCAAGCTCTCAAAATGGGATTGCAGAGTTCAATAAAGACACTACTGCTGGGGGTTAGTGGGGTAGAGGTAATTCCTGGCATGGCAGTGGCACCGCAAATGCTAAGAATTTAATCCTGTGGTGCATTGGGATGAGCTGGAGGTGGAGGGTGACGTGCCAAGCTGTGTGGTGGCTCCGGCATTTGAGCAAATTGTGGGCAGTTGGCTGGCTTTGTCAATGTGTTTGCGAGTCTTGACAAAAGAAACTGGAAGATTCAAGTCAGACAACAATCAGCTAAAGGCATGCTCTTAAACAGAAAGCCTTTGAAGTCATGTTCAAGGCCATGCACATCTCCTGCAGCAGCAGGGCAGACTCCTGAAAATCAGACCCAGGAACCAGTAGTAAGTGTGTTGATGCTGCAAAAGAGACGGAAGGCACGACCTTGACATGTTGTCACCTATGTGCAAATCCTAATTGGGAAAGAATGAGACCCTGAGACCTGCATGGGTACATTTAGGTGGGCTGTCAAGGAGGATTTTCTTGAATCCTCCTGTAATGCAAAAGAAGCTCCTCTCCTCTTGCTGGAATGAAGAAACCTGCCCTTGCTTAGAGAACCTGCAGAGACTTCATCTCTCAAGGTGATTCCGGGCCTCCTGAATACGTGCTCCTGCCTCCCCTCATTGCCTCAAAGCCAAGAACCACAAGTCATAGCACAACTACAGCTGAAAGCACAGTCCCTCTTCTGGGAGGAAATAGCTTATATAATAAAGGAATTGCAATGGGAATACCTGGAAGAAAGCAGAAAGCACCCAGGGGACTGGATTTTGAGGGCGTTAGACTGGTGGTGGAATGGGATACTGCTAGA
The DNA here is from genome assembly GCA_029593785.1 of Cabassous unicinctus. NCBI lineage: Eukaryota > Metazoa > Chordata > Mammalia > Cingulata > Chlamyphoridae > Cabassous > Cabassous unicinctus. The sequence goes on along the minus strand of JAQZBX010025213.1, from coordinate 4,201 downwards.
CTAAGGAGAGTTTATGGGCATGAGGGCGTTTTCTTGTGACTTGAGGCTCAAAGTCCTGACAGAGACTCCTAATATGCTCCTGGGTTGATGGCATAGTGAACAAGGCAGTAGATGCTGCAATGACTTTGGCAAAGTATTACAAAAAAGGGTCAGAAGATTAGGGAGGTGGGAATGTTCGAATGTTCAAATGGAATTTTTATGTGATACTGAGAACAGATCACTTGGCTGTACTCTGAGATGCATTTCATAAGCTCTTCAGGAAAGTCTTAGTGGGACAAGTACCAGGGCATCTGTGGTCATCCACTTAATAAAGTTCCTTTCATTGGCTTTTCCTCAGCCTCCTGGTCCTTAACTCCTGCACCCTAGAATTGTTTCCCTGCACAAAAGCTGTCAGGCTGCTTCTGAGAAGCAGAATACAAGCAAGCTAAAGAACCCTGAGACTAATCCTGATCTGACCACTAACTCCAGAAGTTCCCTGCATGACTCATTCTACTTTAGTGTCTAGTACACAGTGGGTGGATCCTGAAGAGATCATTTCCTCCCTCTTTCCTCCCCTTCCCCCTTTTCCTGAACCAGTGGATTAAGACTGAGGTTGAGGGCAAACAATTTCTTGGGTAGAACAATAATGTAAATATATCCTTGGCAATCTCTTTTGCTCCATGCCAAGCAAAAATCCCCTTTTAACCACTCTTCTTTGGATGTGACTCTGCGTCTGATTTCCCAATATACTGTTTTCCCCCACTGCTAGTATGTGGCTTCAGGATAACAGTCTCCCCAGGGGAGCGGAGATCCCTTCTGGGGAAACCAAAGAACAGATCAGGAATCAGTCACCAGATTATGTCGCTTTCAATACAAGAAAGGAAGAATGGGAGGGATGAGGTGGGAGGGGAGGGGCAGAGGAGAGTGGGCAGGTGAGAGGAAAGAGGAGTAAGGCAATGGGTGGCAGTACAGTATTTGATGAGTTCACACATTTTATTTAATTATCACAATGCATTTGCAAGGTGTTCTATTCATACACATGGGGGAACCTAGGTTTACCGTGCCTTTTTCAAACAGCTGAACCTACAGCCAGGAATTTCAGGCTGTGCCACAGTCTGAACAGGATACAGGGCTTGATCAAGAATGAGGGAAACCAAGCAGATCGGATATACAGGCCTCTTCAGACTTCTGCCTCATTTTAGCTTGAATTTATTCAGATATCCCAATATATGGGAAAACTTCCCAGAACTAGAATGCAGGCAAACAGATTATTTTCATTTTCCCTCTGCCTATCAAGCAACATTAAGCAAATAAGAATATAGGAAGCAATTTCCAGGACAGAGGGTCCAAAGTCTGGTAAGGAGAAGCACTAACTTCACGGGACCCTGGGCGCTGACACTGCCCGGGTGAGGAAGCATGGGCCAGGACAGGCAGCAGGAGTGGGCTCGGAGGAGCAAGCCAGCTGCCATAAACCACGAGGTGAACTCAGCAAAGATGCCCGAGGTCATTTTACCAGGCCTGAATTCCTTGCATGTCTTCAATTGCTCTGCTTTGTTTCCAGAAGGTTCATAGTATTACACTACGTTCCTTGTCTTCCCTGCTAAGATCTTTGTCCATGAATTTCCACCTATACCAATGAAATGTCCAATTTCTTATTTCTCATTGTGCTCTATCCCATCTCCAGTTCCTGCTGAAGTCATCAGAACCCTTGGCCATTTCAGCATTCTTTGGCTAAGCCAGTTCCTTTGTAAATTTTACATTATTCCTCCATTTCCAGTTATAATTAAGCTTCAAAGGTTCATAATACCCTAGTGCTGCAAGGGACCAACTTTTGAAATGAAGCATTTATATAGTATTTTCTCTAAGCCAAGCACTGTTTTTAAGCACTAAAAATTATTAACTAATTTAATACTCAACAGTCCTGTAAGCTAGGTACAATTATTATCCCCGTTTTCAGATAAGGAAACTGATGCTCAAACAGATTAAGTAGCTTGCTTAAAGTCAAACAACTAGAAAGCAGCAGAGCCAGGATCTGAGCCCAGGTAATCTTTATTCTTAACTTTAGAGATCATTTAACCTGGTTTCTTTATTGCATCTACATGATTTGTGCAAGGATGAGGTAGAGTACAGACTGGCATGCAGATCTTCTGATTTCCAATTCAGTGCTCTTGTTGTGACCCAAACGGGCCTCAGTTCCAGAGACCAGGCCTTACTCCTAGTCTGTTTCAATGGTGCTTCCCCATGAGTCCTTCAATGGATCTGTAGATTTACAATTAAAATGGATTTTCATTTTATCAGGGTTGTGTGGATTTTTCCCAGGTAAGGAAAAATCCTTACCTGGGATGGTAAGGATTTGTACCTGGTCCTTCGGGGCTTTAAAACTGGGAGATCCAGGTTCTAGCTCTGTCCTTTGTGAGCTGCGAGACCACTGGCTGTTCCTTAACCTCTCTAGAAAGACTAGATGTTATATGGGAGGGTGCTCTGCAAACTGTAAAGTAAAGAAACCCTGTATTACAATATGATGATGATCAGTCCTATTTAAAGTATAACATTTTATCCATTTTCTTTTCCTGCAGAATTTGGGAAATGGCAGCAAGGATATAGACTCAGATGATCATTGTATCTTAAGGCAGGAGGACCTGCTGTTGTAGGTAAAAGGCTAGGAGATACAAACCATGTTCCTAATAATTTATTAAGAGCTCTGGATAAGAGCCTGTGGGTCATAAGGTAAAGGTGTTAATAATGGAGAAGCTGGGGTCATAAAAACATACCTCTGCATGTTCCCTTTCCCCTGGGCAGAACGTCCCCTGTCCTTTCATACTAGCTCAGGTAATAATCTCTTACTGTGGCATCTTGAGCAAACCTCATGTAAATCTGATCACATTTGGTATTACAGCTGTTTTCTCAGCTGCTTCTATCATGGAGATGGTGAACCTCTCAAAGGCAGGAAGCCTTGTCTTTTATTTCCATACTTAAAGAGCCAGGAACATGGTTGGCACTCAAGAAATGGCGGCTGAATAAGAAATGAATTAATGGTTTTTTTACTTCCTTGAGTTGCAATCATTTTGCTCTCATTCAACGGCCCATGAGTCAGATTGTCTTCCCAAGAATGAGAAACTGAGTAGCTCCAGTCTTCCAAGTGTTGGGCAGGGCTACTGCTGGAGTATGGGGATCAATGCAATTTTTAGGAAATATGGGAAGAAGTATGTACAAGCTGGAAAGTTCTCAGAGTTAAATTTTTAGAGCTACTGTCCAGTTGTTCTCTAATGTTTCATCATCCAACCACTCAAGCACTTCAACAATTCCTAATACAACCATTTTTTCCTATATATATTAAAAAATAAACTAAATCAAACAAAAAAATCCAAACCAGCATTTTGTCTCATAGCACTTTCATCCATAAGTAGCTACTCAGGGAGCTGTAGTTTTTGGCTTCAGAGAAGATTTAAAGCCTGGAAGAGAGGAAGTGTGAAGAAAAGGCTCAGAAAGGGGAGATCCTAATTTATACATTCTTTGTGGGTACTTCAATATTGAGAATTCCTTCAGGGCACAAACCAGGTCTAAACTTGGTTGATTTCCCATAGCACCTAGCATTGGCTAGGCACACATCCCATCCTCAATAAATTGATTGGATGGATAGATGCCTGAACAGATGAACAGATGGATGGATGGAGTACAATTTGCTATTGCCACCAGTACCAACAGTCACCTCTAAACTTTGTAACTCTGGCTAGAATGCCCGAATAGCCTATGCATGTGAGACTTGCTTTCTTACCTATTAATTTCCTCTCTGGCCTTTTCTTTGCACGGAACTGATATCTGTTTATTTACTGTTCTTTATTCAATTATTCAAAAGAGGCCCCTGCCTCCCTCATCACCCCAACAGTAAAATCCTCTAAGTACCCAAGTGTCTTCTCACACAAACCAAATAACATAACACAATGGTATTCTCATTCAGGGTACTGTGTCTCCACGTGAGTGACATATGCAGTCAGAGATGTAATTAAAGCCTAAGACTGTGGAGTTTTCAAGTCATCTGTCCTCACCTTAAAGCTCACACTTGAGCCCTTCTTTCTGCCCTCCCGTTTTGTCATTTCTCTCTCCTGGCTTTTGTAAGACAGAGTTCCAAGGCCAGGAAATTCTTGGTCTAGGAAGAAGCATATTGATGAAGTAGCAGCCTAGGAGGAGGCCAACCAGAAAAGAGCTATGAGGGTGAGGGAGG
>JAQZBX010025212.1:0-29683 GCA_029593785.1 Cabassous unicinctus | reverse complement strand
TTTCCTTTTATCATTGTAATATCGGATGTCCAGTGTATCGTGAAACCTTCCCCATCTCATTCCCCAGTGTCTCCCAAATTTCAGTTTAATTTTCAAAGAAGTTTTAGGTCACAGCAAAGTCACACACAGAATATTAGAGACTCCCACATACCCAACCTCCCTCCTGCTTCCCCACCCCATATTAAAAACTTTTTTTTTTATGGATGATATCATTGTTATAACTGTTATACAACAAATAACATTTATGTAAACAAATGCACATATATGCATATGTATTTATATATCATTTTACAAATAAAAAAATTAAAACAAACAAACAAACAAACAAAGAGATAAAATAGACATTAAGAAGACCCTGGCCAGGACAAAGAAAAATTTGAAAGCATGAATAGATAAATAACAGAACTTATGGGAATGATGGGCACAAAAGCTAAGATTAAAATACACTAAAGGCATAGAACCGCAGATTTCAATTTATAGAAAAAGAATCAGTGATGATGAACATAGAAGAGCTGAAATTGAAAGGAGACAAGAGCAAAGAGGGAAAAGAACAGAAAAAATTGAGCTGCAGCTCAGGAAGTTCTGTGATACCATGAAGCATACAAATATAGGTGTAATGGGAGTTTCAGAAGGAAAAGTGAAGGGAAAAGGGGCAGAAAGAGTATTTGAGGAAATAATGGCTAAAAATTCCCCAACTCTCATGAAAACCTTGGATATACATGTCTAATAAGCAAAGTATACTCCAATTAGAATAAAGAGACCAACTAAAAAGACCAACTAAAAGACCTGTACTACTCAGAATGTGAAACATCAAAACAAAGAGAAAACTCTGAAAGCAGCAAGGGAGAATCAAACCGTCACATACAAAGGATGCCCAGTAAGACTTAGTGCCAATTTCTCAACAGAAACTATGTAAGCAAGAAGACAAGGGCATGAGATATGAAACTGAAACTGGCAGCCAATAATTCTTTATCCAGCAAAATTGTCCTTCAAATATGAAAGTAGGTTTAATATAGCCACAGATAAACAGAAATTAAGAGTTTGGAAATAAGAATCCTGCTCTGCAGGAAACAGTAAAGGGAATTTGGCAGCTCAAAATGAAAAAAAACAAGAGCAAGAAGACAGGAGGAGAGTGTAGAAGTGAAGACTATGAGAAAGGGTAATCAAAAGTGTATAAAGACAAAGAAAAACAAGATATGACATATAAAAGACAAAGGAAAAATGGTTGAAGTAGATACTCCCTGTACATTAATATCATTGAATGGTAATATATTGAATTCCACAATCAAAAGATACTTATTGACAGACTGGATAAACAATCATGAGACATCCATATGCTATCTGCTAGAGACTCATGTGAGACCAAAGGATACCAAAAAGCTGACAATGAGAGGTTAGAAAACAGTATTTTATGCAAACAGTAACAAAAAACGGCAGGGGGAACTATACTAATATAAGGTATAACAGTCATAAATATCTATGGACCTAAACAGGATTTCCCAATATATTTGAGGCAAACACAGACAAAACTGAAGGGAGAAATAGATTTCTCTACAAAAAAGGTGAATACATTAACATGCAACTTACATCAAAAGATAGAACTAGACAGAAGATCAACAAAGAAACAAATAACTTGAACAATATAATAAATGAACTAGACCTAACAGACATATTGAGGATATGGTACCCCAAATCAGCAGGTTATACATTCTATTCAAGTGCTCATGGATTTTTCTCTAAGATAGACTGCATATTAAGTCTGAAAACAGGACTCAATATATATAAAATGAATTAAATTATATTTCTGATATATTTTCTGATCATAAAGGAATGAGGCTGCAAATAATAGTAGACATGAAAAGGGAAAACTCACAAATGTGTGAAAGATACATTTCTAAAAAATGATCATTAAAGAACAAATTGTGGAGTTCTTGGAAAATGTCATCAATGTACATAGGCATTGCTCATCTCTTTTGCTAAAAATGGTGGAGAAGGGGCAAAAAGCTACACAGGGGAGCTGATTTGGGCATCTACAAAACAGGAGGCTGCAGAACATCATCCACGAGAGAGCAGGACAAAGAAACAAAGAGACCTAGGGAAAACCGGGATTTGCTCACCTCTGTGGTTGGAAACAGCGGGTACTTATATCCTACCCTCAAGCCAAATAGCTTCCATGAAACCTCTGGCTCTCACCAGCAACCTGAGTGGGAGGGAGTGCTCCCTGCAAGAAGAGATGTTTGGCAGAAGGTGTAGAGTGGTTTCCTTTTTGTGTGTTTGGACACCTGAGCCCCCTTTGAATCTCAGGGAGGACACCAGTCAGCACTGAAGTGGCCCAGGGAAAAAGAAGGGGGATCTGCTGAGGCAGGCTCTCACAGCCAGCTGCCCTGGGAAAGAAGGATTTGACCAGGACAGTGTGGAGACAGGTGGATAACTACCCCAGCCCATGAAAACTTTTAGAAGTCCAAATTGCCTGAGTGAAACAGGATCGGGGAAGAGACAGAGAAGTTTTCAGGAGCCTTTTTAACCTATAGAGCCACGGTAGTTCAGTGGAGGACTTTCTGCCTTGCATGTGGAAGGCCCTTGGTTCAAGTCTTGGTACCACCTAAGAGAAGGGAACCAGGAAAAATTTCACTGAGTTATCAGGCACACAGTTAGCCCCTTATGATGGGGAAAGTTTTGACTTAGATTCTGTTATCTTGTTTTACATTTTATTGAATATGTTATTTTTTTATTATTTATTTTTTATTGGTTCTATTTTTCTCTTTTTCTTTATCCACTATTTTATTCACTAAACCTGGGTACGTGACCTGCAGAGGGTAGGCTGCAGGGTGCTTAATTGATGATCACCACAGCCTGAGAAGGTCCCTAGGGGCCTAAAAAGGAAGGTTTTTTTTTGGGCTGTTTTTTTTTGTTTGTTTGTTTTTTGTTTTTATTTTTTTTATTCTGCTGTTTCGTTTCCCATGTGCTGTCTTTTCACTTTCTTCCTTTTTTTTTTTATTATACTTTACTTGTTTTTTCACTTTTCTATCTTCTGCATTCTGTTGCTTTTATTTCATTCCACCTCTTCTTGTTTGGGCTTCATTTTTTCTACTTATTTCTCTCCTTTTTTAACCTTTGTTCTCTTCTCATTGATCTAGCCTTTTAATTCCTTCTATTTTTATCCCTTTGTATTTTTTATACTTGTTTACTCATATTACATATTTAGTTTCTTAACTCTTGTACAGTTCCTCCTTTACCTTTTTAATGTTATTATTAATGTTATACTTTTTATCTTCTAATCTCTTTCTTTTTCTCTGGTCTTATTTTTTTCACAAGGGAACAAAGACAATTGCAAGGATATAGAATAAGAGGAACCAATTAACAAAAAGGAATGTTACCACACACAAAGAAGCAACAAAATAAAACCCTAGAGTATAAAGAAAAGCTAATCAACAGAAAAAGCCTATCAGGATAAATGAATACCTAGACAACAGCAAAATAATTACAAGCCATACTAAGAAACAGGAAGACATGGTCCAGTCTATGAACATACTAAAAAATAGGAGGAGATGCAGAACATGGAACTACTAATCAAGGATGTCCAAAGAAATATTATGAATCAACTTAATGAAGTGAAGGAAGAAATAAAGTATATTAAGAAGACACTGGAGGGATATACTGAAGAAATTGTTAACATACATAAAAAGATAACGGATCTGATGATAAATGTCACAATGCAAAAAATAAAAAATACACTGAAAGCACATAATAGCAGATATGAACAGGCAAAGGAAAGAATGAGTCATGTGAAAGACAGTATCTGAAATCAGACTTATATTAGAATATAGAGATAAAAAGAAAAATTCAGCAGGGACTTAGGGATTTGATAATAACATGAAATGCACAAACATATGCATTATAGTCATTTCAGGGGGAGAAGAGTAGGAAAAGGAGGCAGAAGGAGTGTTAAAGGAAATAATGTTTGAAAATTTCCCAACACTTGGTATATTTGTCATAACTGATGAACACATTTTGGAGCATTACCACTAATCATGGATTGTAGTTTACATTGTAGTTTACACTCTCTCCTGCAAAATTTTGTAAATTTTGGCAAAACATACAATGACCTGTATCTGTCATTGCAATGTCATTCAAGACAATTACTAAGTCCCCAAAATGCCCCAATATTACAGTTTTTTTTCCTTCTCCCATCCCCCAAAACCTCCAGTGGTCACTGCCTCCACATCAATGATATAAACTCTTCCATTGCTAGAATCACAAAAAGTTGATTGTAGAATACCATTAAGTCTACTGTAGTCCGTTGTTCATTCTTCATTCCTGAGGATTCTGGAATGGTGATGCTCATTCCACCACTAATTGAGAGGGGGCTTAGATCCCATGGGGCAGATGGATGAGACTATCTTGTTTGCAGTTGCAGACTGTCCCTTGGATGGTCATTATCAAACATCATCTCCTTTTAGCTGTCCTAGGTGAGTCCAATGAACTGGAGAGTATGTGTTGCAACTCTGTTGAGATTCAGGACACAGCTGACACATGGACAGCCCAAAGGTTTGTCTCTTGGGCATACACTTATCAACTTTAGTATTAGGTATAGGTTCAAATAGAAGGAGCAGAAGAGCCAAGTGTAGGGAAACCACAACTGAGTCCAACTCTGTCATATTGGGCAGCATAAATTCCAAAGTAAGGCCCATTGCAGGGCACCAAACTCCTGAGCTGTCTGCCCTGCTTATACTGCCTTGATGTCTCCTGATCCCTCAGGAGCCACACTATTTGAGGCAATATTTATTGTGGCAGTAAAAGAGATCCTGCTGAGACATTCATAAGCATAACTTCTATAATGACCTCCTGACTCTCTTTGAAGCCTCTTATCTATACAAACTCATTTGTCTTTAGACTTCCACCTTTTGGCCAAAGTCTTTTTCCTATTTCATTGCTAATTGGTGCTTGGCAGTAACCCCTCAGTGCCAAGAAGGATTATCCCTGGGAAACATATTTCATGGTGGGGGAAATGTAATGCATTAATATACTGAGTTAAGCTTAGAGAGAAACCACATTTGAGTAACATGGAGGCTTTCAGGAGGTAACACTTAGGCACCTTATAATACTAGGCTGTTTCAATTTCAAAAGTAAAGATTTATAAGTATAGTCAACAATAATATCAAGGACTCATCAGTGGACCATTCTCCTTTACTAGTCACTGCCCCTCTACTTTGATGGATTCTTGTTGTTCCATTAGAGAATGGGGCAGAGCTCTCCAGGATGGAAATTTAATATTTTTTCAGTTATTTTATGGATCTCCACACATCGTGACAATGTACCATGCACATTTGAACATATTTATATGCCTTATCCGTATGCCCCAGGTGAGCCTCCTCCCATGGATTCCCCCATCACTGAAACCCCACAACAATGGTCCTTCCTTCTCATAGTTGTAAACCTTCAGTGACAAAACTTCTTCAAAAATGAAGCCAACAAAATAATGAAATACAATTAATAATAAAATGAAATAATATTGCTAGTTTTAAAAATAAGAAATAAATTACAAAAAATATATAAACTTTTTAAAAATTGGAATAAAATAATGAAATATCTCTGAAAATAATTTTGACATTATTTATTTCATCACTGTAAGAAATTTTGTCTTGTATGTACAGTGACATTTTCTTCCATTTATTCCCCCAGTGTCTTATTTTTTTCATGTTGTCTTCAATGATGCTTTAGGTTACAGAAGTCACATACAGAATATAGGGGATTCCCATATACCCAATATCCTCCCCCTTTTCCCCTTTTTCTATTAATAACATTTTACATGTGGATGGTACATTTGTTACAATTGTACAAGTATTGAAACGTTGTTACTAACCATAGTCAATGATTTACATTAGGTTTACATTTTAACCATACACTTTTATAAATTTTGATGCAATTTAACATGGCCTGTCCTGTATCCATCACTGCAAGATCATGTAGTACAATTACATCACCCCCAAAATGTCCCATGTTCCATCAACTCTATTCCTCCCTCCCCATCCGTCCAGGACCCACAGCAACCATTGTTTTTCACTCCTTGAAGAACAAGAGTCATTGTTATTTGCAATAATATTGAGGGCTTGAAACACTGGCCTGTTCTTCCCTATTAAGCACTGCCTATACTCTCGAGAGACTCTCACCTCTCTATTTGATAACATAGCATGGCTCCCCAGGAGGAAGTCCAACACATTCTTTCTCATTATGTAGGTCTCCACTCAGAGATATAACCCATTATGACAAGATGAACACTCACACATTCTTAAGAGGCCTTCCCCAAGGGCACTCTGTCCCACATATCCCCCACTTCCAACACACTAAATCACTAACCCTCCCCTGCCATATTTGTCAAAAGAACATTCTCAATATTGTAGTTTCAACCTCATACCTGCAAATACATAGAATTCACCTGCTCTCTCCCCAAACCCTCCCCAAGCTCCATGGATAGGCCATTCCATGCTCCACACCCTAGACCCCTCAAAAACCAGCACTGCCCAACCCAATTGCATCACTGTACCACTGTCATGCCCATCCACAGCACAACTATTCCCTTCCTTCTTATCATAGATTTTACCCATATGGGTATTGGCTCACAACCTTCTTCTCCCTTTCTGTTTCCTCTAAACCTATCTTCCAGACTCTAGCTCAATGAGTCTGCTCAATTTACTTAATTCATATCAGTGAGGTCATGTAGTATTTTTGATTCAGTGCCTGGTTTGCTTTATTCAACATAAGATCTTTAAGATTCATGTATTAATCCGTGTGTTAACATTGCAGCCCTTCTTATACCTGAGTAATATTCCATTGCATCAATTCATACATTGTTTACATTGATTTACAGATTTAATGCAATCCCAATAAAAATTGCACTAGCATTTTTTTTTTAATTGGAAAAGCTAACTATGAAGTTATTTGGAAGGACAAGGGGCCCTGAATAGCCAAAGACATATTGAAAAAGAAAAATGAAATCAGAGGAATCACACTGTCTGACTATAAAACATACTGCAAAGCTACAGTGGTCAAAATTGCATGGTGTTGTCATGAAGATACATACTGACCAATGAAAATTTATTGAAAGTTCTGAAATAGATCCTTGCCTATACAGTCAAATGAGGCCACAAAGCCTACTCAGCTGGGAAAGAATGGCCTCTTCAACAAATGTTGCTAGGAGAACTGGATATCCATAACAAAAAGAATGAGAGGGAGCACCAAGTCACATCCTATACAAAAACTAACTCAACATTGTTTAAAGATTTAAATATAAGGCCCAAGTTCATAAAGCTCCTAGAATACAATGTAGGGAAGCATCTACAGGATCTTGTAGTAGGAAATTGTTTCATAAACATTACACTCAATGCAGGAGCAGAGAAAGAAAAAATAGATAAATAGGAGTTCCTCAAAATTAAAAACATTTGGGTTTCACAGAAGTTTGTTAAGAAAGCTAAAATTCAGCCTACTTATGGGAGAATATAATTGGTAACTAACTGTCCAATAGAAGCCTAATATCCAGCATATTTAAGGAAATTCTACATCTCAAAATGAAAAAAAACAATCTATTTAAAAAATTGGCAAGAGATTTGAATAGACACTTCCCAAATGAAGAAACACAAATGGCTAAAAAGCGCATGAAAAGATACTCAATATCACAAGCTATTAGTGAAATAGAGATCAAAACTACAATGAGATATCATCTTACACCCATTAGACTGGCAGCTATTAAGAAAACAGAGAACTACAAGTGTTGGAGAGGATATGGAGGAAAGAGAACGCTTATCCTCTGCTGGTGAGAATGTAGAATGGTGCAGCCATTGTGGGGGAGAGTTTGGCAATTCTTCAGGGAGGGAACTATAGAACACAAACAGTTATATGCACACCAATATTCATAGCAGCATTATTCGCTTTTGCCAAAAGTTGGAAGCAACGAAATACGCATCAACAGATGGATGAATAAGCAAACTGTGGTATACACATGCATTGGAATATTCCTCAGCTATAAGAGCCAAGAGTGAAATAAGTTAGGCACTGAAGGAAAGTATTACATGACCTTACTAATATGAATTAAGCAAATTGAGCAGACTCACAGAGCTAGAGTCTGGAAAATAAGTTTAGAGGAGACAGAAAGGGAGTAGAGGATGGTGAGCCAATGTCCATATGAGCAAAATCTATGAGAAGGGTCTGGTTGGGCAGTGGATGGATGTGACAGTGTTGCACTGACATAATTAAGTTCCATGGTGTTGGTCGGTAATGGGGAATAGTGTGGGGGGTTGGGCTCGGCTATGCATTGGACTGGAGGTAGGGTAAAGGGAAGGAGCAGATGAACTCTGGAGCTTTGCAGGTCTGTGATTAAAGCTATAATGTTTGAAATGTTCATTTGTCAAATATGGCATGAGAGGGTGAATGGTGTAGGGTGTCAGGTGTAGGGGATTTACAGAATAAGGTGCACCTGGGGCACGCATTTATGGAATATCTAACTGTTCATCTTGTTAGAATGTGTTATAGCAATGGGGGGAGACCCACACAATAAATAAGAAAATATTAAACTGCCATCCTAGGGAGTCCTTCTGTGTTCTCAATTCGAAGGACAAGAATCCCTCAATAACATAGGCAGTGGAAAATAAAAGAAAACAACCAATATGTCAAGCCCTCAATATTATTGCAATTAACCATTAATTTTATTCGACAAAAACTGAAACTTAGTGTTAACCATAGGTTCTGAGGTGAAGGGGAAGAAAGAATAGTATAGATGGAATATAGGGCATTTTTAGGGCATTAGAAGTGTTCAGCAGGATCTTTCAATAACAGATATAAGCCACTTCACATTTTGTCAAAACCTATAAAATTACACAATCCAAAATGTAAAACATAATGTAAACCATTGACCATGGTTGGTAACAATGCTTTATATTTGTGCAATACTTGTAACAAAAGTACCATCCACATGTAGAATTTTATTAATAAGGGGAAGGAAAAGGGGGAGGGTGTTGGGTATATGGGAAACACTTATATTCTTTATGTGACTTTTCTGTACTCTGAAGCTCCTTTGAAGATAAAATGAAAAAAAAAAAAGACAGTGGGGGAATTTATAGAAGAAAATGTCACTGTACATAAAAGACAAAAGATCTTAGAGAGATGAAAGACAATGTCTAAGTTTTTATATTTTTATTATTGCAAATTGTTTTAAATTTTTTATATTTTATTGGTTATTTTTTAATTATTATTTCATTTGCTTATTAATTTTATTTTGTTATTTTGTTGTCTTCATTTTTAGAGAGAGTTTGGATCACAGAAGTGTCACAATAGAGGTGGGGGAGAGCCATTGGTATAGGGTGTCAGAAATATGGGGATGCATGGGAAAGAGTTCACCTAAGGCATACTTCAAAGACAAATGTATATTTTCAATTGTTCATGGGACATGGTCTCAGGGGGTGGAGATGAACACAATAACCAAAAGAATAATGAGTTCCAGTCCTGCAGAATTCTGTTACATTCTTTCCTTGTGAAATTTAAACTAAGCTTCATATCAAATACTGCCTAAGGGTTACCTCCTTAAAGCCTTCTTGTTGCTCAAATGTGGCCTCTCTAAGGCAAACTGAGCATATAAACACACTATCTCCCCCCTAGCATGGGGCATGACTCCAGGGGAGGAGCCTCCCTGTCACAAAGGGATTATTACCAAGCACCTGCTAGCAATGCATTTGCAAAATGACCATGACCAAAAGGGGGAAACAGAAAATTCAAACGAATTTTTATGACTAAGAAATTTCAAAGTAAGTCAGAAGGTCATTCCAGAGGTTACAATTAAGCAAGTCTCAGCAGTATTTCAATGACTGCCACAGAAAACAGTGCCTCAAAAGTGGGGCTCCTGAGGTTCCTAGAGATATCCAGAAATTATAAGCAAGGCAGAGAGCTCAGGAGTTCAGCAGCCTGTTAATGGGCCTTACTTTGGAATTTATGCTCCCTAGTGTAACACAGTTAGACTCATTTATAAGTTCTTTACACATGACTCTTGTGCTCCTTTTATTTGAACCATAATTAGCACTATACTTGATAAATATATGTCCCAGAGACTTAAATCCTTAGTCCATCTATCTGCCAGATCAGCCCTGAAATTCAGCAGCAATTCAACACCTAATCTGGAGTTCACTGTACTAACCCAGGACAACTAATAAAGAGATGATGATGGATAATGTCCATTCCAAAGAACAGAGAGTGTCTGCAACTGCAAGCAAGATAACTTCATCTATCTAACTGGTGGGATCTAAGCCTCCTCTCAATTAGAAGCAGAGTGGGCATCAATATCCCAAAGTTTTCAATATTGGGGAATGAACAATGGCCTAAAGTAGACATTATTATTTTACTATAGACTTATTATTATTCTAACAATGGCATAACTCTTATTGATGTAAAAGCACTGTCTAGCAGAGGTTCTGAGGGATGGGAGAGGGAAAATTAGGTAATATGGTGCATTTTCAGAACATTGGATTTGCCCTGCATGACATTGCAGTGATGGATACAGGTTGTTGTATATTTTGTCATAACTAACAAAACTGTATGGGACAAAGTGTAAAGTATAATGTAAACTGTAGTCCATAGTTAGTAGCAATGCTTCAATATGTGTCCATCAATTGTAATAATATTTGGTAATTGTAACAAGTACAATGTATACTAATTATAACAATTAGTGTGGTAACAAATGTATTACACTAATGGGGGATGTTCTCAAAGTGGGAAAGTGTGGGAGCGAGAAGAAGTGGGCCTTATGGGAGTCCTTATATTTTTTATATATTTAGCTAACTAAAGCTTCTTTAAAAACTGAGGTAACATTTTTAAAAAGAACAAATTACAAAAGAAATTAATATATTTCTTGAGATGAATGAAATCAAGAACACAACTTATCAAAATGTATGGGATAGAGTGAAGTCATTCTTGAGAGGGAAATTTATATACCTAAATGCCTATACTGATAAAAGAAGAAAGAGCAAAAATCAAGATCTAAACAAACAACTGGAGCAAATGGAAAAACAATAGAGAATCAATTCCAAAGCAAGTAGAAGGAAAGAAATAATAAATATTAGTCCAGAAATAGATGAATTTGAGAAAAAATAAAACAGAGAATATAAACAAAAGCAATTGCTGGGCTGTGAGAAGATCAATAAAATTAACACCCACTAGCTAGACTAAAAAAAGCAAATAGCGATGATGAAAATAAATAAAATCTGAAATGAAATTGGGATGTTATAACTGACCACAAAGAAATAAAAAAATCTTAGGAGCCTATTATGGGAAATGGGTGTTGGTCAAGCTATTGAGCTCCCATCTACCATAGAGGAGGTCCAGGGTTTGATTCCTGGGGTCTCTTGGTGAAAGGCAAGCTGGCTTGTCCAGCAAAATGGACTGAGCAGAGAGGTGGCCCACACAGAGTGCTGGCCCATGTCAAGTGCTTGTCGATGCAGAGTGCTGGCCTACAGAGGTGTGCTGGCTTGTGCTGGAGAGCTGTCCACACAGGAGAAATGGCCCATGCAGGAGTGCTGGCCCATGCAGAGAGCCGGCACAGCAAGATGACATAACTAAAAGAGACACAGAGAAAATACAATATGAGACACTGCAGACCAGGGAGCTGAGTTGGCACAAGAGATTTAGCACCTTTTTCCCAGTCTGGAAGATCCCAGGATGGGCTCCTGGTGTTGCCGAAAGAGATGACAAGCAGAGACAGAAAAATACACAGACAGCAGACAGTGAGTGCAAAAACAATGAGAGGGGAGAAATAAATAAATAAATCTTTTTAAAAAAGAATATATTATGAGAATGATATGCAACAAATTATACAAACCAGATGAAATAGACAAATTCCTAGAATTGCACAAACAACCTTCATTGACTAAACAAAAAATGCAAGAACTCAACACACCAATCATATTTACAGAGTTTGAGTCAGTCACCAAAAATCTCCCATTAAAGACAACCTAAGGACCAACAGGCTTTACAGAAGAATTCTACCAAGCATTTCAAGAAGAATTAACACTGATGCTGATTAAACTCTTCCAAAAAATATATATACATGGAAAGGAGGGAAAGACACACAAAACATTTTATGAAGCCAATGTTATTGTAATAGAAAAGCCATGTGATGGTACAACATAAAAGGAAATTACAGAGAAATGAACATAAGAGGAAAAATTCTTAACAAAATACTTGCAAATAGAATCCAACAGCATATCAAAATAATTGTACACCATGATCAAGTAGGATTTATTCCTGGTTGGTAAGGGTGTTTCAACACAAGAAAGTCAATCAATGTAATACACCACATTAACAAATTGAAGGGAAAAAAATAAACAAAATTCAGTTTCCATTCTTGATAAAACCCTCAAAAGATAGGAATAAAAAGAAAGTTCCTCAACAAGATAAATGGCATATATGAAAAACCAAAGCCAATATCATACTCGATGAGGAAAAGTTAAAAGTTTTCCCTCTAATATCAAGAACAAGACAAGGATGTCCACTGTCACCACTGTTATTCAACATTGTACTAGAAGTTTTAGCTAGAGAAATTAGACAAGAAAAATAAAATAAAAGGAATCCAAATAGGAAAAGACCAATTAAAAGTCTCACTATTCTCAGATGACATGAATGTATATTTAGAAAATTCTTGAAATATCTGCAACAAAGATACTTGAGCTAATTAATGAGTTTGGCAAAGTGTCAGGATACAAAAGCAACACAATAAATATAGTAATGTTTTTGTACACTAGTATTGAACAATCAAAGCAGGAAATCAAGAGAAAAATTCCATTTACAATAGCACCAAAAAGACTCAAATTCCTAGGAAACAAAATAATCAAAGATATAAAGGACCTATATACAGAAATTTACAAAACTATGCTAAAAGAAATTAAAGAAATCCTAAAATAATGGACTGATATTCTGTGTCCACAGATTGGAAGACTAAATATCTTGAACTTGTCAGTCCTACAAAAACTGATTTATAGATTGAATGCAATACCAATCAAAATTCCAAAAGCCGACATTACAAAAATAGAAAAGGTTATTACCAAATTTATTTTGAAAGGAAAGGGCTCCCTAATAGCCAAAATCATTCTGAAAAAGAAGAGTGATTTTGGTGGACTCTGCCTGAACTTGAAACATATTTCAAAACTACAGCAGTCAAAACAGCATGACACTGGCATAAAGATAGACACATTGATCAGTTGATTAGAATTGAGAGTCCAGAAATAGACCCTCAGCTCTATGGTCAACTGGTTTTTGACAAACCTATCAATCCATGTTATGGGACAAAACAAACTCTTTAACACATGGTGCTGGGAGAAGTGGATATCCAAATCCAAAATAATGAAAGAGGATCCCTACCTCACTCCCTATACAAAAATCAACTCACAATGTAACAAGTACGTAAATAAAAAAGCCAGGACCATAAGACTATCATAAGAAAATATAGGGATACATCTTCAAGATCTTGTGGGAGGTATGAGCAACAGAATAAAAAAATTATAAATGAGACCTACTCAAAATTAAACACATTTGTACCTCAAAAGTCTTTATCAAAAGGGTGAAAATATTCCAAGTCAAAGGGAGAAAATACTTGGGAATCACATATCTCAGAGGGTTTAATATTCATAATATATAAAGTGATATTACAGCTCAACAATAAAAAGACAAACAATGCTATTAAAATCGGCAAAATATTTGAGCATACAATTTTCCAAAGAAGTAATACAAATAGAGAAAAACACATGAAAAAATATCCAACATTACTAGTGATTAGGAAAATGCAAATCAAAGGTTCAAAGAGATATCATTTCACACCTATTAAAATGGCCTCTATTAAAAAGAAGGAAAACTACAAATTCTGGGGAGGATGTGGACAGATAAGAATGCTTATTCAGTGTTCAGGGGAAATTCGAGTGGTACAGCATCTCTGAACGACTGTTAAGCAGTTACTAAGGAAGCTGAATATAGTTGCCATGTGTAGCAGTTTGATATTGTTTATGAATTACAAAAATCGATATTGGATCATGTTTGTAAACTGCTTTGTTCTTCTGGGCATATTTGATTTATTGAATTCAGAGGTTTCACTTTTACTTGATTAAATAATGATTAAGGATTTGATCATGACACATCAGTAAGATGTTGAGTCCCTGCCCTCTTGGTGGGTGGGAACTCACAGAGGAACCACTCTGCAGAGAAGGGAGGTTGGATTTGTGATCCTGGAGCCTGGGAAGTAAACACATAGAGAAGCAGATATGTGAGGAAGGAAAGAATGCTCAACTGGACACAGCAAAGGCTCCGGGAAAATAGAGGAGCTGTTTGTCTGATAGCCTACAGCTAACATTGTGGAAAGAGCAGAGGAGCTGAGCTCAGAGAGAAATGAACCCTGGGAGGAAAGGAACCCATGAAGTCTGAACCCTTGCAGACATTGGCAGCCATCTTGCTCCAATATGTGGCAAGAGATAATGGTGATGGAAGTAACTCATGCTCCATGACCTGGTAACTGTGGGCTTCTACCCCAAATAAATATACTTCATAAAAGCCAAGAGGTTTCTGGTATTTTGCATGAGCACCCCTTTGGCTGACTAATACGCCATATGACTTGGCAACCAATAATAGCTATATATCCAGAGAACCTGAGAATATTGACATGAAAAGATATTTACACACTGATGTTCACAGAGCAGTTTTCATATTTGTCAAGAGATGGAAACAATCCAGGTATCCTTTAACCAAGGAAAAGATCATCAAATGCTTTTGTACACATAACATGGAATAATTTGCACCTTAAGAAGAAATGAAGTTGTGAAGTGTGTGATAACATGAATGAATCTGGAGGACATTACATTGAGTGAAGCAATCCAGACACAAAGGACAAATAAAGTATGACTGTGTTATGATGAATTAAATATATTGTGTATACTCATGGAGGTAATAACTAGAATATAGTTCTCCAGAAAATAGAATGAGGTTAGAGAATGGAAAGTTGAGGGCTTATCTGTGCAGAATTGGTTAAAATGTTCTTAATAAATATTTTGAAATGTGGAGAGAAAGGAATGCTAATTCACTGTTGGTATGAAAGAAGAATGATACAGCCAGTGTGGTGGACTGTTTGGCATTTCTTAAAGAAGTTGTATATAAATTGTTATTTGTTCTAGCCATGCCATATCTAGGTTTATACCCAGAAGAACTGAGAGCAGTGACACCCACAGACATCTGCACACCAATGTTCATAGCAGTGTTATTCATGATCGTCACAATTGAGAACCACCCCAGGTATCCATCAAATGACAAATGGATAAAAAAATTTTTGGTGTATATACAGGATGGACTATTATGCAGCAGTAAGAAGAAATGAGCATTTTAAAACATAGATGAACTTATAGGACATTATGTTGAGTGAAGCAAACCAGACACAATATGACAAATGCTATATGATTGCGTTTTGATGAACTAAATATATTATGTTAACTCATGGAGTTAATAATTAGAATAGAGTTCACCAGAAAATAGAATGTGGTAGAGAATGGAAACCTGAGGTTTAATCTGTGCAGAATAGGTAAAAAGTTTGTTTGTAAATCTTTGGAAATGAACAGAAATGGTGAAAGCACATCATAGTGTTTGTATCTAGATGTGCTAACATATGGGTATGATAATGGTTGAAAGGGTAAGTCTAAGGTCGTACTATGTTACTAGTAGGCAAGCTAAAAAATACATGGGCCTGTATAGCATAGTGAAACCTCATGTGAAATATGACTACGGTTGTCTTTATTAGGGGGAGATGGAGTTATCATGCAAAAAAATGAGGTTCTAATGTTACCAAGGTGTTTGAGAATGGAATCATAAGAACAAGTCTTGGAATGACTTAAACCAACAAAATTGGCAGGAAAGAATCAGTGGATTCTCCTCTAGAGTCCTAAGGGATTCCAGCCCTCTCAACAGCTTAATTTCAGCCCAGTCAAACTGATTTTAGATCACTTGCCTCTGCCAGTATGAGAGAATACATTGCTGTTGTTTTAAGCCACAAATTTTATGATCTTTTTTTAAAGCAGCCACAAAGTATTAACTATTCTTTTCTTTTATTCATAGAGGAAGTCTCAGAACTCATGTCTCTGGTTCCATATAGCCAGAGGAAGAAATTTAGACTCTTGCAATCTGTTATTTTTTTCATATAACAGCAAATTTACTATCCTGATGAAAATAAGTAAAATCTGGCCAAGATTAATCACTATGCAATTGCAGAACAATGAGTATTCTATTTGCTCGTCAAAGACAATTAATATTTATTTAGCATCTCCTATTTTCCAAAAATACATTTCCTTATAAAATTCTAAACTCATCCTGCAAGCACATAATAGTATCTTTTATTTTACAGATGAGAAAACTAATACTCAGAGTGATAGGAACATGTTCATATGCAAAAGGAATACCATAGACTGTGCTATTTAATTGTACTGACTGCTAGTTTTAAGAAAACATATCACCTACTTTTCACATTTGTGTTACTACCACTAAGTCTTTGTTTTTACATTATTTTTCTTAAAATCTTGTGGACTTAAGCAATATTTTTATTTACATCATCACTTATTTTACCTACATGTCACCCTAAGTCTTCATCACATATCTATAATTTCCTGCTTATAAATTTCATTAAAATATGCAGAAGTGGGAATTAATAGTATTAGGTATTACTGTAACATTCTGTTATTTAAAAATGAGAAACACACATATAAAAAGCTACACCTATATAGAAAATGATACAAGATGTTTGCTAAAATATACTTATATATATATTTTAACCTCTTATTCCTATTTTTCATTTATAAATATAATCTTATAATTATAGGATGTAAAAAGCTTAAATGATTATGTGTTAAAATGTAAAATCCTATATAAGGCACTAAAATTTATATTCTTTAAAGTTTAAAGTACCTCTCCTAAGAACTGGCCTAATGAGTGGTTCCTTGTTTTAATTCAAGTGAATAAAACTATAAAGGAAGTGTTTTCCTTTATAGTACAGATGAATAAGTAGCCAAACTTCAAACAATACAGTATTCACTAAATGTAGAGGATATTTCAATGTTTACTGATACTGAATTCTAGCCAACTTCTAGTAATATGTAAATATAAGCTTTAAGAAAACCTGTTAAGTGTCCTTATAGAAAGGTAAAGAACTATAAAGAAACAGACTACATCAGAGAGGTAGTAAATGCCCTCCATTATAGATTAGGTACTGAGGCTCAAGCTTGATAAGTAACCTAAGTCATATGCCAATGGCAGAATGAGATTTGATTCCTGAACATAACTTTTATTCATGGAACCTTGGGGACCAAGGCTCCACGCATCCTACAACACCAGGAGGCCCCAAATCCACCAAGGCTGAAGACAAAGGCCAGACCACCCCCACTGGGGCTTCACCCACTCCAAGAGTACCCAAGAAGAGAGGGTCAACCTTGAGTGTGACAAAAAGAAGCAGCCAGACTGTAGGAGTCATCCAATCACCAGTAGGACAGAAATGGAGCTTTTGCAAGACTTGGAGAATGAATGTCTTGCAAAAATACCAGGACACCCCTGGGACAAAGAGTCCGTCCCCCTGGCCTGTCTGTCTCTCCAGCTTGGGCCAGTTTCAGGTTCTGTGGTGGTGGGCAGCACTCAGAAACCTGTCCAAGGCTTAGGTGTGGGATGGAGTACAAGGGGTTCCTGTGTTTTCCTTTGATTTCCTCTTCCGGAAATGAAGCCTTCCCTTTGCTCTGGAATCTGGTCAATAATGGGCAGATTTTTATATACATTTAAGGATTATTTTTAAAATATCAATGTCATGACAAATTAAAATCGATTTTATTTTTGGCATCCTATAAGATGTTAACATTTCCAAGTTTTCCATTTTACCACTTTCTTTTCCACTGAAAATTGTTTGAAAGTGCTTTCGTTTTTCTTTCTATATCCTTTCCCTTGGTGTTTACACTCATGAGGATGATCAGCCAATGTTTGCTAGCTTTTCTCTTAAGTAATTGTTTGGATCTCTTTGTGTGTGTTAATGTTTACCAAGTTTGATTGTGTTATGAGTTTTTGGAAGAAATATACTTTTGTTATTACTGTTGAAAGATGCAATACAAAAAAGTATATACTCTAAATGGAAGTAGACATTTTTAAATAATAAATTATTTATTTGGCTTATTGTTAGGAAGTTCAGGATAGAGACCATGGAACTAGGTTACATATACTTGAAAACATAAAAGAAAAATATATAAAGTTCTTGTAGTGTAACTTTTTCTAACTTATGCCAGTTAGTTTACTGAGATATGCCATTTTAAGCTACAGTAAGATATTAGAATATTTTTAAGTACTTATGAAATTTAGTACTTTGCAAATTGTTTTTTAATATCAGTCCTTGAGGTGTGACTGTAAATCCAAGAAACTTCATTTTCATTTCTGTGTTTATTTGCATTTTTAACTTCAAGTTATTGGGAATAAATATTTGAGACAATTTCAGGTAGAAATCACTGAGATAAAACTCTCAACAAGTTATTCCTGCCAAGTTAAGATTTGTGGAAGTGGGTGGAGGGGGAATTGATCAAGATACTAAGGTAATGAGTATCTGGCTTAAGAGTGGCAGCTTGGAAAGGACAACGTATAAAAATATCTTGGATTGGAGGAGGGCTATAATGCTGTATTTGGAATATCAATGTGCTGTCACGTATCTCAGTGTTTTCATTTCTCCTCATCTTTTCATAATTGCCCTTATAGCAAAATCTAACTTATGAAGCAACTTCTGGCTATGTTTACCCTGATAGGAACCATATCAAAACAAGTGTCTAGCTTTTGAGTGTTTTTTTTTTAAACCTAGTTTTAATACATACTTTTTAAAGAGTAAGATTACTATTGCATTGTAGTATTTTAAATTATCCCACATTGCCTACTGCAACTCTCACCTTTCCCAAAAGAGGAGTTAGTTGAATTTCCTCAAACTGCACATAAGCCAAAGAAATTCTAGCAAATGTGTATTTCTTGCTTTCTTCATTTCTAGACTATTTATTCTTATCCCACTACCTACAAAAGGAGGCAGTTCAAAAGTGTTCACTAGTGACTTCTGTTAAATGCCATTCCTACATTTACTATGGGTGTTTGTGGGTATGTATGGACTTTGATGCTTTAAATATGAGTACCATATACTGTCATCATTCAACTTAATATCTTTTTGCTGTTAGAAATTTATTTTACAGAATTGTGTTAAGACATTTAGACAAAGAAAATGGAACTGCTGTGGCAAACACCAAGTTGGTTTAAATACTTCTTTGGACATCATTTGGCTACTACAATTTTCTTTTCAAACCATAACAATTTATATATTTGTATTGCTCTGCTTTGGAACTGTAATTCTATATATGTTTGTATACTGTATTTAGTTACACAAAAATGAAATAAATATTTTGTTAATGCTAAAAACAAATGACCAGCTGGTTGAAAAAAATGAAACCAATCACAGTCCAAGTGTGAGCTTACAAACACCCCAAGACCCAGGGCAAACAGCACAGTTGGGTGGTGTTGTGTACATTGTCATCCTCTTCAGAAAATTGTACTCAAGCCTGAAATCAACAGAAACTTTAAATGGAAGTTAGAAGCCATCAGAACCAATATTCAGCCATCAAGCTGAGAAAGGATTTAGTTTCTCCTCAAATCTGACAACACACCTGTGCCACTACTGGGAGCAGACACTTTCCCCTGTAAAAGCACAAATGGAGCTCCTGGTACTGCTTGTGAATCAGAAGAAGCAGCATTCCCCGCCCCCCACCCCAGCAACAATTTGCTTTATTGTTCACTTTACAAACTCGCTGTGAACTTACTAGCATGGCTAATATCAGGCAACACAGGATTCAAACACAAGACCATGACTGAAGCTCAGTCATGGGGTTTCCCCAATGAAGTCATATCCTACTACCTAGATCAAGTTTAAAGATGCAGAATGGCCACAAGGGACCAGGACTAAAGAATCAGACACTTCTTGGCAAAATATGTGCCGTCTGTTTGAATTCAGAAATTTAACTGAAGCAGCACATTTCTAGCCAGAGGCAGAAGGATCAATTCGCAGGGCAACCATGGAAGCCAAAATTCAGTGCTCATAGAGACATTCAGTTTGTGCATCTTGTAACTTTTTTTGATGAAAATGTGTCAGTTGTGGGGAAAAATCATTCCCTGATTATTTTTCAAAGGATGTGATCAGGCTTAGAAATAAGATGTGATATTTTCCTGACAGACTTGAAAACTAGGGTTTTCCTCACCCTTCTCTAAAGAAGTCTGGAATCCACTGGGACATATTCAAGTATGGAACCACTACAGATGAACTCAAGTGCTTACTGGTGTATACAATCTTCTATTATTGACAGAGATCTTGTATTTTTCTAAAGAAGGTCTGCTGTAGCCTGAGTCCTACTAGAACTGTATCTCTCAGCTGAATGTAATTTTTGCAGTGCCCATGCCAGTGTTAAGAAACCGTGTAGCTTTGCATTTTTTGAAAAAAATAAAAGATAAATTACTTCTTCATTTCACATTTTAGTTGGAGCTACTCAAAAGAAATAGAAAGCCATATCATACAGTGATGACTACCTGCTAGCTCATTTGGTTTGGCTCATTAGCAGCTTCCTCACCAGTCAGAGTTGCTAAGCAAAATATCTTCTTCAAACTGAAAAGTAGCTCACTATATCTCCCATGTTGTCACCTGTGGCACATTCTGTGAGAAGACAACAAACACAAGTATTTCTATGGAAATCTCTTCTTCATCTTAATTCTTCTTTCATTTCTCATGATGCCACATCATTTGGTGGGAACCTGAGGCAAAAATGTACAGATGATTTATTTAAAAATTAAATTCAAACCATGTGTCTCTCTGTTCACTGACTATTTCTTAGGTCTCATTGCAGGTTATGCCCCCACTCCTCTATTTTAAGCTGATGGCATCCACATGACTGGGATTTTTTGAAACCATGGGCAAGAGAGTGAGACATGAAGGTGGTTTACACCAGGGATGACCTGTTTTAGATATGGGAAATATTTGGAATGTTAAATGAACAAGATTTCCTAATGTAGGCTAGGAGAGAATAAATGGAGATCTAGGATAATGTCAAGGATTCTGGTCTAAGCAATTATTAGGATGGAGTTGCAATCAGTCCAGTTGGTGGAGTTGGTTGGATGATGGTATGAGCACAATTGGGAACATGTTGATTGTGAAATGTCTTCTAGTTTTCTGTCTTAGTGGATAACAGAGATGCAATTTATGGAGATATGGTATGTTGCAGTTTATATGTAAACATCAGAGTTCTTTTTTGATATATTAAGTTTAGAATATGTTAAGCTTGAGATTTTGTGAGACATTTATTGGAGAAACTCATTAGACATCTGTATGCTCTCAAAGAAATCTGTGCAATTATTCACATTTGAAAGATGAACATAAAATTGACATTAATGTCATCATTTAAAAAATTTTTTAACCTTTACTGTCATACTAAAAATCAGACTTTAGCAATGCTAGAAGCCATGAAATACTAAAAATAACTATAAACCTCATAACTTACTTTAAAAATTAAGAAAATCCCAGAAGTTGTCCATCCATCTCTAGTTTATCATGGATCCTTGTTTTTATCATTTCTGTCATTCCTTTTAGGCAAGCAGTAATGATTTTGAGTGCTTATAATCATTTGCAAGTGAAGATTGAAGACTTCTCAACTGGTTTTGGAGGAAGGAATTTAAGCTCAATATGCAGAAATGATGAAATAAACTTTCCGTAACTTTTCTCATAATTGTCCATTAGCAGACTCCTTTTGATTTTTTAGAAACTTTGTTTAATGGATATGTAAATTTTGATAAGAAACTGCCAAGGAATTTTTCAAAATAACTAACATTTTACACTCCCGCCAGTAATGCGTGAGAGTTCTACTTGCATCATATCCTCCTTATCACTTGGTTTTATCAGTCTGTTATAATTTATTTGGGTAGAAGGTATTAAGTGGTATCTCACTGTAATTTTAATGCTCATTTCCAAGATGAGTAATGATTAAGAATACCATTTTTCATGGTTTTTCACCATTTGGATATCTTTTGACAAGTATCTGTTAAATCATTTATGACCATTTTTGGGTCTTTGTCTTTTTCTTTTTCAATTTGGTTCCTTGTCTTTTGATATTGATTTGCAGTAGTTGTCTAAAGACACAATGACATTTTCCTCTTTTCTCTAGATTTTTTAAATACACCTGGGAAGATATATTAAGATCTACTAATTTTTGCATGTGGTGTGAGGCAGGGTTCAAATTCATTCTTTTTCCTACTAGATATCTAGTTGTTAAAGTACCATTTTTTGAAAAGGTTTCCTTTTCCCCATTAAGTTTTTGTAGCATATTTACCTCAGAAACCCTATAATTAGTCTCCCTGAGGGACTGACTCAAGGGCTTGCTTATTTTTCACCTGTCTTAAATCCTCCTTTGTGGCATTTTTTTAAAGCAAATATATTAGCTGAAGCAACCTGAGGAAAAGGAAAAGAGTTGAGGTAAGCATTAGATAGAAATTAATCCTCTCACTATTAGGAAACTCTATCTCAAAGTTTATTTTATTAGATCTAGATATTAACTCCCACATGCAAATTTAAATCCACTTGGAGTTTCGGGTATGAGACCAACATCCAACTTCATTTGTTTTCATGTACAAAGCAATTTTTCCAAAAATTTTTGCCCAATAAGACAGGATTTCACCACAGAATTGTAATGCAAACTTGATTATCTAAAAACTAGGTTCACATACCTAAGGAG
This sequence comes from Cabassous unicinctus, assembly GCA_029593785.1. Classification (NCBI taxonomy): domain Eukaryota; kingdom Metazoa; phylum Chordata; class Mammalia; order Cingulata; family Chlamyphoridae; genus Cabassous; species Cabassous unicinctus. The sequence goes on along the minus strand of JAQZBX010025212.1, from coordinate 6,854 downwards.
GTACAGATCTGGGTAAAGAACACAAAGGCCCTTTCTGCACAATTTTTTGATGTCATGCAAGTGTAAAATTATTTCAAAGTAAGAAGTGAGTAATAGTGTTTTATTCTTTAGCTATGGCTTTAATATTTTCTATTATATTTCTATGGTAACTGATAGTGTTCAAGAATGGTAATGATTTTTTACTATCATTTTGTATCTGGAAAATTCACTATAATTGCTTAATAGTTCTAATATATTTCTTATATTAACTATTTCTTAATAGTTTCTAATATATTTTCCTTGGGATTTCTATGTATGAATGTTAAACATGTCTAACGACTTTTCTCTCTGACTCTTTTTTTGATTATTATTATTCACACACCAAAGAGTCCATCCACATTGTACAATTGATAGCTCTTGGTAAAATCACAGAATAGTGCAGTCATCATGTCAATAAATTTTAAACCATTTTCATTGTTCCATAAAGTAAAACCCCATATAACATATACCCCCATATTATGGCCACTTGGCTTTGGTGAGGAAACTTCGGTACAATAAAAATGAATATGGTTAATACTATAAATATAAGAATGTTCTTACATGAAATATAACAAATGTGCATCACTATTACAATTAATGTAAACACACATTCCTTTCAAGTGCACATGGATAATTCTCCACATTGGACAGTGTTGCAGTTGGGTACTTTGATATAATTATGAATTCCAAAAATATAATTGGATCATGCTTATAAACTGATCTGTTATTCTGGGCATGATTAAGTTATGATTAGGGCGTTGACTGGGCCAGTTCAATAGGGCATTGAGCCCCACCCCTTTGGTGGGTGGGGAATCAAATATAAAAAGCCTCACAAAGAACAGAGTTGTGGCAGTTTTTGAGAAGCATTTTTGATGTTGGAGTTTTGATGTTGGAGTTTTAATGTTGGAGAGAAGGCCCCAGGAGAAGAGAAGCAAGCCATTCACGTGATAGTCTACAGCTCACCTTGGGAAGGAACCAAAGGAGCTAAGTCCAGAGAGAGAAACGCTGCCCCGGGAAGAAAGGAACCCAAGAAGCCTGAACCCTGGCAAACGTCGGCAGCTGTCTTGCTCCACACGTGGCAATGGACTTTGGTGAGAGAAGAAACATATGCTTTATGGCCTGGTATCTGTGGATTTCTACCCCAAATAAATACCCTTTATAAAGACCAATCCATTTTTGGTATTTTACATTAGCACCCCTTTGGCTGACTAACACAGACCATTTGTTAGGCACAAGAGAATTCTCAATAAATTTTAAAAATGAAAACATGTAAAATAACTTCACCACATATGATAGAATGAAGCTTCAATTCAATACCAAATGGAATGAAGCCAGAATTCAATAATAAATATTTCACATATTATACAAATACTTGAAAATAATACTATACATACTCAAGCAATAGGTTGAAGAAGAAGTTACAAGAAGTAAGAGACCACGAACAGTGAGGAGGTGCTCGTCATATTCCTGTGATGCTGTCACCATGGACTGAAAGGACCCAGAAGAAGTGGTACCAGGGGCTGAAGAAGAACCTTATGTTGATGCATGTGCTTTGGACTAGCATTTACGCTTGTGGTTATCATTCTAGGAGAAGCATACCTATTGTTTTAGTCTGCCAAAAGGGTACTGATGCAAAGTACCAGAAATATGTTGGCTTTTATAAAGAGTTTTAATTTAGGGTAAAACCTTACAGTTATAAGGCCCTAAAGAGTTCTACTCAGGGTTGCTTTCTCACCAAAATCAGCTGCCATATGTTGACACAACATGGTCACTGATCTCTGCCTGATCTCTCTTTTCTGGGCTTCCTCTTCCTATTGAGGCTCCATGGGCCCTACTTCTTCATGATGTCAGCCATAGGCTAGTATAGGATTTGTTTCTCAGGGCTTCTTATATCACTCTCGACTCTCTTCCCAAAGTGAATGGCTCATCAAAAATGACAGCTCTCTCTCTTCCTGAGTGTCTTCTTGAGTGAGTATCTATATATTAGCCCACCAAAGGGGCAGAGACTCAACCTGAGTCATGCCTTACTGATGGGGTCAAACCAAAGCCCTACTGTTAACAGGTAATTTAATCAAGGGCCCCTCAACTGAGTCCAATATAGTCAAAGGGTATCAAACACAGAAGAATAGATTAGTTTACAAACATAATCTCTCTTTTGGAAATTCATAAATATTCTCAAACTGCCACACTGCAACCTCTGAACCCAAAAAGATATTACAGTATTCCAAAAAAACTTAAATCCTTTCAGTAGCAATGCTAAATGCAAAATCACATCACAATCAGTTATAGAATTACCATTTGTTTGGGGGTAAAATCCCTTCTGGTAGTAGTTCTGTGAAACTTACAAAACAAGTTATCTGCTTTCCATATACAAATGAGAGATAAACATAAGATAAACATTTGCATTATCACAAGGAGAATTTTGGAAGGTAATTTGTGTCACAGGACCCCATATATCTGAAAACCTGCAAGGAATACACCATTAGATTGCAAAGTCTGAAAATCATTCTTAAGATGATAGTTCCTTCTTCTCCTTGGGGCCTCATGGGAGCTCACTCTTTCCACAGGCTTGCCTATTAGCCATTCTCTTGGTTCTACCCTCATTAAGCATCTGGGTGGCAACTGAGCTCTAGACCACACCCTCCATGATCTTTGAGGGGATGGACACACTTTCCCCCATCTTTGGGGTACAGTGAGGTGGCAGCAACCTTCTCTCTAATCTCTGGCATACAGGCTCAACCTCCTCAGAACAGTGAGGTGGCTACCTGACCTTCCTTAATCTATGAGACACAGGTCCAACTACCTCAGAGAAGCTGAGTGGTGACCTCAATCTCACTACCCTATGGGGAACAGGCTCACCCCCTTCAGAGAAGTAAGGTGATGATCTAACTCTCTCCAACCACTGGGGAATTCACTCTACCCTCTCTGTATCCTGGGGTGACAAAACTCTCACTGAACAATGATTTCTAATGCTCACCCTCTTCAAATGCTGGGGCAAACTCACCCTCTCCATATATATGTGTGGGGTCCCTCTCTTGACCCAAAATGATATCTCAATTCCAGACCATATATTCCATGGTTTTCCTCTTAAAGTTGTTTTCCCTTCCTTCTGTCTCCTCCATGTCCCTTTTGTTACAGGCTCACAGTGGTTTTATTCATACATGTCTCACAAAAAGCTTGCTTTTTCAGGAAATTGGATTTGTCCTGCATGACATTGTAATGATGGATTCAAGCCATTATATATTTTTTCACAACTTACAGATTTATGCAGGACAGAGTGTAAACTATAATCAAAACTGTAGTCCATGGTTAGTAGCAATGCGTCAATATGGATTCATCAATTTTAACAAATGTACCACGCTAATGAAAAATATTAATGTGGGTAATTGTGGGAGGGGCAGGCAGTGTAGCATATGGGAATCCCTTATATATTTTTATGTAACATTTATGTAATCTAAAGCTTTTTTAAAAATAAAAAAGTTTACTCATTTAGCATGCCAAGAGACTTTCCACAAGTTTTTCCTGGATAACTGAATTTTCAATTCTGGCCTACAAGTTCCAAGTTTAGGTAATCCCTCAAATGGGGCACTATCACCTGGGAGCTTGGTTTCTAGAGTCTTTGAATTTCTGGAATCAGTTTCTGGTTTCTTTGTGACAACAATTCAATTTTCAGCTTATCTCTTTCCTCTCACATTTTGCTATAAGCTGCAAGGAGAAGCCAGGTTGCATTCTCCAAGTTTACTTTGGAAAGCTCTTACGATAAATGTACAGCTTCACCATTTTCAAATTTTGCCTTCCTTATGACATCAGGAGTAAATCTTTCTAAGTTTCCTGCAACTTTAAAACATGGATCACCTTTTTTGCAGTTTCCAAAAATACTTTCATCATTTCCTTCTAAGGCCTTATCAGAAATAACTTCATGCTCCATATTCCTGCCAACAGTCTTTTCAAAGCAATCTAGACCTTTCTCATCAAGTAACTCACAATCTTCCAAAAAATACCCCTTACCCATTTATAAAATCATTCCAGCATTTTTGGTAATTGCATCATACTGACCCCCACTGTCCTGGTACCAACTTCTGTCTGACTCAACCAAAGGGGTGCTGATGCAAAGTACCAGAAATCTGCTGGCTTTTATAAAGGACATTTACTTGGAGTTAAAGCTTACAGCTGCAAGGCCCTAAGGATTCCTACTCAAGGTTGCTTTCCCACTCAAGTTCCTGCCAACCTCCCTGGAGCACACCAACCTGCCACTCTTTGAGGTCTAATATTTTTGCCTTCTTAAGAACTTTGAAAATGTGAGAATTATTCCCCCCACTATGCCTGTGCAAGTGCTGCCCTCCCCACTACAGTGTTCTTCTAAGTTTTTATTTTCCCATGGTAATTCCTGTCTTTAGCTCTATGAACAGGCATCACTTCCTCAGAGAAGCCTTCCCTGAGCCCTTCCTGACTAACAAGTTTGGTCCCCTTTGTCTGTTCTTTCATGGAATCCTGTATTTTTTCTTCACTGCATGAATCACAGTTAAATTTGTGTACTTACTTATGGAATTATTTGATTAATGTCTGCCCCCCTCACCACAGAATCATATGGCATACAAGTTCACACATCATATTTAAAATTTTTATTATCCTGGTATCCTCAGTGCTTTATATTCAAAGAGCATAGAAAGTTAAATGAAGGTTGAAACTAAAAATGATCTCATATAAGAAAGATGAGAAATCTACAAGCTAATCTCACATTGAAGATGGATGCTAAATTTGTAAAAAAAAATAAAAAATAAAAGCTGAAAGAGAAGTATGACTATTGTTGTCATAATTATTTAACATTATTTCTGATAATTGTAAATAAATGCCATAAGAAAAGATAAATAATTTAGAAAGAATATTATATAACCATGAACAAAATTGTCACTCTCAATTGCTGATTTCGTTGACTGTTTAGAAGACTAAAAATGTAAACTTCAACAAATTAGACTTAACCAGTATCAACAAACTTCTTATGTATCTGTGAACAACCTTTTGGAAAGATAAGAAAAATATTCTCCATTTGCAATTGCAGTAACAATGTAGATAACACCTGGCACAGAATGAGCATGTAGTATATATTCATTGAATAAAAGAATGTACATATTGTTTCTAGTAGAAACTGATGATGGGAGTGGGGAGATTCAGGTACTTTGCTGAATCAGAGGTTCTCAAACTTTTAGTGTGCATCAGATAAATTTGAAGTGCTAATTAAAACAGATTGCTAGGCCCCATGTGGAGACTTTCAATCAGGATGATTGGGTGAAACCTTCTAATGAGTTCCCAGTTAATACTAGTACAGCAACTCTGGGGATCCCAGTTCGAATACTACTAGATAAGAAAGGAATGCTTTAGCATTTTAAGAAGAGAAAGCACTTGAGGGAGTGCCAATTCCTACTGATATTGAGAATGACACTAGTTTCCAGAATGAGAGGTGATGAGACCTGGACATGGAAAAATAAAAAACAACAGCTGTGAAGGAATCTAAAAAAACATAAATAATCAGAGAAATAAAATCCAAAACTTTTTTAAAAAATGTTATGGGAAATTACTGTGTTCCCTCTGGCTCTGCCCCTTCCCATCCTTTTTTAATTCTCTTTTTCAAATAGCACTCATTAGGACATTGGTGCTCACTCAGTTCTCATCATTTAAAAAAATGTTTGTACAAATTATCGTTAGGCTGTTGAATGCTGAATACGCTATGCCATCAGGAATGACAGGGAGATAGTCTGTCATGAAATATTTCTCAATGAATAACTCTGAGAGTCTTAAGTGAATTCCCCTCCTGGTATTCATCAATAAACTACAGATGAGGTGTTCTAGGGATGTATATGTGGCTTCTTGTGTCTCAGGGGACAATTTTTCATCACTCCTTATTAAACAAATTGTTCTTCTGATGCTCTACACTCCAAGCCATTTAACTCTTTTGGCTAAAGAGCAAATGGCAGAAAGGAAACAAGTTTGCTAATTCTATTTCAAGGAAGGCAACTTTGGAGCCAGGTGGATGTCTTTTCCCCACAGGGCTTCTTCCTTCTTGGAGGAGATTTCATCCCTTTTGACGAAACCACTATTGTGGTTACTGAAGGTTCTGAGGGGAGAGGGAGGGAAAATAAGTGGAAAATAGGGCATTTTTAGGGCATTGGAATTGTACTGCATGGTTTTGCCATAATTGATACAAGTCATTATGCATTTTGTAAAAATCTATTAATTTGTAGAGTGCAAAGTATAAATCATAATGTAAACTGTAAATGATGGTAGGTAGCAATGTACTATGCTCATGTAAGATGTTATAAATAGTGTGAATGAGTGAGGGGAGTATGGTATATAGGAATCCCCTATATTTTCTATGTAGCTTTAATCTAAAACTTCTTTAAAAATAAAGTTTAAAAAATCAGTAGCATTTTTTACACTAATAATGAGCAATATGACAATGAAATCAAGAAAAATATTCCATTTAAAATAGGAACTAATAGAATCAATCATTTGGGAATAAATTCAAGTTAGGATATAAAGGACTTTTACTCAGAAAATTACACAACAATGCTAAAAGAATTCAAGGATAACAAATAAGTGAAAACATATTCCATGTTCATGGATTGGAAGTCTAAATGACATTAAGATGTCAGTCCTACTCAAAATGATTTACAGATTGAATGAAATTCCAATAAAAGTTCCAACAACATTTTTCCCTTAACTGGAAAATCTAATTATCAAATTCACTTAAAAGGGTAAGGGACCCTGCATAGTCAAAAACAGTGAAAAGGAAAAAAAAAATGAGGAATCATGCTAGCTGATTCAAACAATATTACAAA
>JAQZBX010025211.1:0-29679 GCA_029593785.1 Cabassous unicinctus | reverse complement strand
CCAGCAGGAAGTAACTACAGAAGAATGATCATCGCCCCTCAGCACCCCCCCTTAAGAATAAGGCATGAACTCTCTGAGGGGGAAGTTAAGGCAGGTTAGTACAGCATAATGGAGGAGAAGACCCACAGCATGACTGACAGACAACATGGCTGGCAGACTGCATGACCAGCAGACAACAAGGCTGCAAGACCTTGCTGGGACCTTTAGTTTAACCTTGAGGTCTCAGTTTCTCTTTCCAGGACTTCCCCTTGGCCACAGATACTCCAAAAAGGCCTCATCATTGGCCCACACCATAGGTGGAGTAACCAATAAACACTGGGGCCCATCCCCTTACCATTAACAAGGGGGTGGAATAATTAGCAGTTTAAAAAATAATCACATGAGGCAGAGCCCGCTCTCTCTGCCTACAGGGGCCCACACCAAGTCTTGGTGTGTATTTCCATTTTTCTCTCCCATTTCTCAGTGAGCTCTGTTCTTTCCCCCATTTCCCAAATAAATTCTTTTTACTGGCCTAACTAAAAAATAATAATAATTAAAAAATAAGGTATATTAAAATTTGAAAAACTATTAAAACTTTATTTTTAGAAATAACTGTTTTAAGAAAAATATATAGTTATGTAGTCACAATCTTGTTATAATTTTAATTTGTAATGCTATTATATAATGAGAAAATATTTTAATCAGACAGATAAGCAAACATTAAAGACAGCTCTTACAGATATTTAAAATTAAACAGAAGAACAAAACTTAAAGAAAAAAGAAGTTCTAAGATAGAACTCTACAAATACTGACCCCGTAGAAATAACAGAGATCATAAGAGGATACTAGGAACTGCATGCAAAAAAATTAGAAACTGTAGATGAGATGGACAAATTTCAGGAAGGAAATGAACCACACACACTGACTTTAGAAGAACTAAAAGACCTCAACAAACCAATCACAAGAGACTGAAACAGTCATCAAAAACCTCCCAAAGATGAAAAGACAGGGACTAAATGGCTTCACAGGTGAATTCTATCAATCATTCAAAGATGAACTAATATTGATTTTGCTCAAGCTCTTCCAAAAAAATTGAACAGGAAAGAATACTACTAAGCTCATTCTATAAAGCCAACATCACCCTAGTACCAAAACCAGAAAAAGATACTATGGAAAAAGAAAATTATAGACCAATATCTCTAATGAATATAGATGCAAAAATTCTCAACAAAATTGTGTGCAAACAGAATCAAAAAGCACATTAAAAGAATTATACACCATGATCAAGTGGCTTTTCTCCCAGGTATGCAAGGGTGGTTCAACACAAGAGAAGCAATTAGTGTTATAAACCACATTGATAAATTCAAGAAGAAAAATTACATAATCCTCTCAATTGATGCAGAAAAGGCATTTGACAAAACACAGCACCCTTTCTTGATACCAACACTCAAACAGAAAGGAATAGAAGGAAGTTTTCTCAATATGGTAAGGTGCATATATGAAAAACCTACAGCTAGCATTGCACTCAAAGGTGAAAGACTGAAAACTTTCCTGCTGAGATCAGGAACAAGACAAGGATGCCCACTGTCACCATTATTATTCAATATTGTGCTAAAAGTTCTAGCTTGAGCAATTAGGATAGACAAAGAAATAAAAGGCATCCAAATAGGAAAGGAAGAAGTAAAACTTTCACTATTCGTTGATGACATGATCCTATATTTAGAAAATCCTGAAAAATCAACAACAAAGCTACTAGAATTAATAGATGAGTTTAGCAAAGAGGTGGGATACAAGGTTAATATGCAAAAATCAATAGCATTTCTATATACTACAGATGTGCGATCAGAGGAGGAAATCAGAAAAAAATTCCATTTATACTAGCAACTAAAACAATCAAATATTTAGGAATGAAGTTAACCAAGGACATAAAGGACCTGTATTCAAAAAACTACAAAACATGGCTTAAAGAAACCAAAGAAGACTTAAATTAAAGGAAGGATATTCCGTGTTCATGTATTGGAAGACTAAATATCATTAAAAAGTCAATTCTACCCAAACTGATTGATAAATTCAATGAAATCCCAATAAAAATCCCAACAGTTGTTTTTGCAGAAATCAAAAAGCCAATAATCAAATTTATTTGGAAGGGTAAGGGATCCCAAATAGAAAAACATATCTTAAAAATGAAGAATGAAGTTGGAGGACTCTCACTTCCTGATTTTATAGCATATTACTTGGCTACAGTGGTAAAAAGAACATGGTACTGACATGAGGACAGACAGATTGACCAATGGAACCAAATTGAGAATGCAGAAATTGACCCTCATGTCTACAGTCAAGCAATTTTTGACAAGGCTGTTAAGCACCCCTAGCAGGGTCAGAACAGTCTATTCAACAAATGGTGTTGGGAGAACTGAATAGCCATATCCAAAAGAAAGAAAGAGGAACCATATCTCACACCTTATATAAAAATTAACTCAAAATGGATCAAGAACTTAAATATAAAAAAAACACCCATAAAACTCTTAGAAGAAATTGTAGGAAAACCTATTCAAGATTTTGTGGTGGTGGTAGTTTTTTAAACCTTACACCCAAAGCACGAACAACAAAAGAAAAAATAGATAAATGGGACCTCCTCAGAATTCAACACATTTGCACATCAAAGGACTTTGTGAAAAAGGTGAAAAGGCAGCTGACTCAATGGGAGAAAATATTTTGCAATCACATATCTGATAAAAGTGTAAATATCCATGATATATGAGGAGATCATACAACTCAATAATAAAAAGACAAAATATGCGATTAAAAAATGGACAAAAGACAACTGTCCAAAGAAGAAATACAAATGGTGAAGAAACACAGGATACAATGTTCAACATCACTTGCAATTAGTGCAATGCAAATCAAAATTACCATGAGATATCATTTCACACCTATTAGGCTAGCTGCTATGAAAAAGTCAGAAAACTATAAATGTTGGAGAGAATGTGGAGGGATAGGAATACTTATTCACTATTGGTGGGAACTGTGGAGGACTATTTGGCAGTTCCTAAGGAAGCTGAATATAGACTTGCCAGGGGACCTGGCAATATCATTGCTACATACACACCCAGAAGAACTGAGGCAGTGACACAAATAGATATCTGCACACCAATGATCATAGCAGCATTATTCATGATAGCCAAAAGTTGGAAAGAACCCAGGAGTCCATCAACTGATGAATGGATAAATAAATTGTGGACTATATACATGATGGAATATTATGCAGCAGTAAGAAGAAATGAAGTTGTGAAACATATGACAACATGGATGAACCTGGAAGACATTGTGTTGAGTGAAGCAAGCCAGACACAAAAGGAAAATACTGTATGTTTGCCCTATTATGAACTAAATACATTATGTGAAATATAAATATGGGTAGAGTTGCATACATAAGACCAATTTTCCTTGAAGCTGAACAAATGTAAATTAATACTACACAATGTTAATAGACAAAAAAAAAACAACATTATCCTAAGTGAAGGAGACAAAATACAGAGTACTAGATATTCTACGATTCCATCAATATAAAATGTTAATACAAATCAATTCATAAAGATGAAATGAGATTAGTCATTATGTAGGCCTGAGGAAGGAATGCTAAGGGGATTGAATGTGTCTTTTGGGAGTAATGAAATTGTTCTAAAATTTTTAAGATGCTGAATGTACGACACTGTGATTATACAAAAACCATTGATCACACATTTTGGATAGAAAGCCAGAAACAGCAGCTATGTACAGTGGGGAAAGCACAGAGAGATTGAAAGATGAGGAATTTTCTGCTTTGTTGGTCTGTTTTTTGTTTATTATTATTATAATGAAAATGCTCTAATAAAGATTGAAGTGATGAATGCACAGCTATGTGATTATAGCAAATACCGTTGATTGTACACCTTGGATGAATTGTATCCTTTATTAATATGTATCAATAAAATTGATTTTTACAAAAAGATGTAATAGGTAGGAGAGCAGTTACAGCTCAGTGGTTGAGCACCTCCTTCCTATGTACAAGTTCTTAGGTTCAATACCTGGTACCTCCTTATGAATTGGTCTCAGTCAAATAGAGTCACTAAATGGTTGGAATGGTTTCAGTTTATGGGCAGGGAATGTTGCTGGGTGATGTCCAATTTTATTATTTATTTCAGGGTCAAATTTTCTTTTTATCTTATCATGGTCTTCCCTTAGATGATTTAGCACACTTATTCTGTTGCATGCTTTTGGTCTGAAGGTGGATTATGTCAATTATCAGAACAGTCTCAGGGCCTTACAGTTATTAGAGTTCACCCAAAACTATAGGATCCAAACATTTTTGATTGATCAGGATACTGAGGCACAGAGATGGGGCTGGTATAGCAGACAAGGAACCAGGACCTGAACCCAGGACTCCAAATTGTAACCATGAACTGGAGGGATACAGTTCCACTGAATTTTATGGCAGTATGGAAGTCTAAAGAAGATTGAGTTGTACCCCTTCAGTTTTCAGGTGAAAAGACTAAGGATTTATTTCTCTGTATTCTCTATACTGTACAATTTACTTTGGTTTTCAAAGGAATCAGAGCATCTAAACCCATAGATGTGGGATCTTCAAGGCAGAGAGTGAGTGAGATCACTAACATTTGTAGGCAGGACCATACATCCCAAGAGCAGATGGAAACTCTTATCAGGAGCATAAGCACACCCAGGTATGTAGGCACAGGTAAAATCTATTGCTGTGTGTTCCACCATTATGACCTGACAGCTCCTGTGCAAGGGAGGGTGAGGTCATGGCACTGTTTAATCCTATAGGTTTGCTGTAGGCCAAGGGCAGGTGCAGGCTGGCCAAAGGGCATGAGCTGGTCAGCTTTTCCTGCCATCACTCAATTCCTCTTCCATTAATGCACAGTACAATTAACAATATGTGTTCGAAGACCAAAATTAGAGAGCCCTGTTGTATACAACCTTGATGGTCTCCCCCTCCCCATTCCCAACTGGCAGTGTGTCCTGGTTGCCAGGCATTTGTTTTCTTTAGAGACAGAACCATCCACAGGATTCCACAAAGTCAGTTGTGGCTAAAAGGACAGTGGCACTCAGAAGCAGAGCTGTGATGACCTCTGGAACCATGGGGGTCCGGCTGTAGTCACCAAAATGTCTTTACAAATGGTTTTGGAGCAGCTTTGTGGAGCTCGGTGGATGTTGTCTGAAAGCCTGAGACAACTTCCAGTTCTCCTTGGGTTTCTTGGGGAGTTGCTGGTTTGTGCAGTTATGGTTATTCTTATAGTAAAGTGTCATCATACTATACAAAGGCAAAAAGGGCTATCCAAATGTACTTCTGCTGCTGCTGGAAAACATCATAAACTCTGTGAGAAGACTGCTCTGGTGACACCAACCAACAGCCCTTGAGCCTTCTGTGGTAGAGGCCGATCCTTGACATTACAGACTCTGTTTGTCAACAATCAATAAAAATATAAACAGCTCTTCCCTTGAGGATATAGAAGACCTGCTGGAAAATGAGCAGGAAAGTAAGAGGGCTAAACTTTCATCTCATGGATTGACGATGGCTCGCCTTCAAGAGCAGACTCAGTCACTTCCCAAGGCAGAACAACCCCTCCAACCCCTTATGACTGATGCAAAATGGACCTTAGATGCATTTCAGATGAATGGAGAACAACTTCAGGCAAAATAATATATGAAGTGAATGAAACCATTTATCTTCAGGAAAATCTGCAAATGATTGCCCAAGAAATGGTAGGATGGAAGCAAATGGAGCAAGACATGAAGGAACAGATAGAAGTGCTTAAACACTCCAACGCAAAAATGAAAGAGGTTGTGCAGGATAAAGACAGAAAGATGAAATCTCTCACTGAAACTGTACTGAAGATGATAATTTTGTCTGATCACTTAAGAGAAACTTGTATGGGGTTTGACGATGTGGAATTAGACAGAATCAGTAAATGGAGAACACCTACTCTATCCATCGGAAGTTGATTTGAACAAACATTAATATTGTGAATTTAAATGATTCTTCTAAAGGCTAAAAGGAGAAAAATTAGAAACATTCAGGAAAGTATGTGAAGAAAATCGAAAGACTGCAGAGGTTACAGGGCGCATATAAAGTCTGAAGAATCAGCAAGTATCTTTGCAGTCAGAAAATTCACACCTGGAAAATAAGATTGAAAAGATTCATTTGTAACTTCCAATACGTTCAGTGGTTCCTCAAAAATATGTGCTTCAATTTGAGAGAAATTCAATGGAGGAGGGACCTTATTGCCCAGAAAAAGAGAAAAAAAGTTCATGAAGTATACAGAATCATGAATTTCACATATCAGCAAGCGTTGAGCACCAATTCCTTCTTTCACAACCAGATTATATACTATGAGAAGAAAGGTCAAGAAAGGAGACTAAAAGGTCTGTCCGCTGAGAGAAAGCTCAATGAACTAAGAAAGAAAAATGATTACATCAGGGAAGTATTGGCGAAAGTAGAGTTAAAAGCCCAGGTTTTCCCAAGTGGCCCTCTTGCAGCTGATATTCCAACTGCAAACTCCAGGAAATTGAAGGTTTGATTCAGTTTTCATAGCTGCTGGTTGCTGTCCATCCTCAACTACAACAAGGTTTCTGCCTGGGTTTTTGCTCTTTAAAAGTAATTTTGATGGATCTCATTTTAATTTTAAACTATCATTTAATTGATGTTCTTATTGAACTTTGTTTTATATTACTATAATTTCTGGGTTGTATTTTACAAATATATATTTCTTTAGTATAGGTGTTTGAATAATTTCTTGTTCTTCAATCCTGTAAAATAAGATCATTAAATATTGTGTTTGAATTGAAAAAAGATCAAGTGGTTGGTTTGTTTATGATACATATAAATGCATTTCTTAGGGAAAAAACAACATAGCAAAAAAATAAAATAGTTCCTATTCCCACTCCTCAAAACTATAAATTATGGTCTAAATATTACTCGTGAATATATGCAACAGATCTGCTTCAAATATATTATACGTTATAAATGATTTTGTAACACGTACAATTAAGGAATATTTTGCCTCTCTTGGAGATAATGTCAATATTTGAATTTGAGCCCTATCAAGAGCTATCAAGAGAATGTAAATTCAAAGCCATAAGAGAAGCTCCTGGCACCCTTGCTGCACAAACCCTCTCCAGGACTTTGTGGTGCTAGCCTGTGCTTCCATTATAGGTCACCCAAGAGGGGGTGAAAGTCTATTTCAAAGGGAGTACAGGAGACAACAGAACTCTTATAAACTAGAAACAGGAGAATTCTTAAGTCCACAAGCAAGCACAAGACCAGGAAAAGGAGCAGTTTCCAAGGGCTCCACTCAGGCTCAGATAAGAGGACGCCACACTTTGCGTTTACCTCAGGATGATCTTCATGACAGAAGGGCTAAGCAATGAAGGTGACCTCCAGTCAAGGCAAATTGCAAACACTGGGAAGGTGTTTTACTTTGATTTATTTTGGCTACCTCCTGTCCACTCCTGAAATCCTGTAATATCACTAACTGGATAGAAAATTGAGGAACAGACAGGTCAAGGACTAAATCCCAGTGGGAACATTGAAATGTATAATGTGCAAATAATTCAAGCTAAAAAAAAAAACCAGGAAATGATGGCCAATCCAAAGGAAAAACATTAAAAGCCAGAAACTATCAATAAAGAGGGCCAGACTTTGGACATACTAGACAACACATTTTAAAAGTATTCTCATTAAGCTCAAGGAAATTAAGGAAAACATGAAGGAAGAACTAAAGAATATGAGGAAATCAAAGACTGATCAATATGGAAATCTATTTGAGATGCTCAATAAGAATGAGACAAAAATACTCATGTTGAAAACCATAATAACTGAAATGAAAAATAGAGGGTTTCAACAGCCGATTGAAGCTGGCAGAAAAAATAATCAGTGAACTTGAAGACAAGTAATTGAAATGAGTCAGAGGAAAAGAAAGTAAAAAGAACCATGCCCAGACACATAGTGATCAAACTGTTCAATGTCATGAACAAGGAGAGAGTTGTGAAAGCAGAAAGTGAAAAGCACTAAGTTATGTAGAAGGGAATACCAAAAAGATTAAACTCCATATTCTCACATGATAAAATGGAGATAAGAATGCAGTGGCACAAAATATTCAAAGTGCTGGAAAAAAAAAATTTGTCAACCAAAAATTTTATATCCGTCATTTACAGGGCATTTCTTGGAAATCATATAATAAAGAGCTTCTGACCTTCCACGTTATTGTTCTTCTTACTGTCAGTAGGTTTCATCTCTATAGGATGATGCAGCCCTGGGAGGACCTTCATGTTGTGGAGAGCATTTTGTGCTTCTAATGCAGCTTTACAGTTGTAAGATATAACAAAACAGCATCCTTTGCTCTGCGGAGGGTTTTGACTGCTATCCCTTAGGGCAGTGAATTCACAGACAGAACTATACTGTTCAAAAAGTTCCCTCAAGTCATTCTCAGATGAGGTCTTGGAACTTAGCCCACAAACATTTTGATAGTATCAAGAGCCACTTGGTCTGGTTGGTCTACTGTGTTCTTCATTTTCTTTGGTTTGGTGGTGTTTTGGTGTATGATGCTTTTGGGGGTGGCCCAAAAGACTTGCAATGATGGTAAGAGTTGATGGGTCACTGCTCGATGAAACATGAGGCAGCCTGGTACAGGACTGGAATTCAAAGAGCAATGGTCCACCATCATTTCTGGCAGGAAATCCAACTTCAAATGTAATCATAACCTCACTCTCACACCTTTGGAAACCAATGACATTAACTTGCTGCACTTGCCTGATTCACAAATACACATATCTTCCATTTTCCTCTAGAGTCACACCTCCCTCTGGACTATGTCTTCACTCAGCAGCTGCACATGTGCCAACAGTGGTTTCAGCTGCTCCCTGCCCTTCTGCAGCCACCAAAACCCCAGTCTCCTTGCTGGGAACAAGTCACAGAGTAGCCTCTGCAACCCACCACCACTGCTGCTGTAGCCAGAGCAGAACACGCCAAAAATCTGTATTAATATTTTATCCTATAAATTTAAGCAATAGAAGGTTGGAAAATACTTTGTAATTTGATATCACTTTCTGTGAAATTGATAACATATCAAATAAACCTAACTAATTTTAGCACCTCGCTTTTTGCAAGGTGAAAGAACAATCCTTTGTGATTTTCTAGGGACTCTCAGGAAAATTCCAATGACACCATGAGTTCAATAAGGCATCACTTAGGGTTCAATTGTGGGAAGGCAATAATATGTCAAAAGTTATCAATCTTTAACATTATGTTAAATAGGTTCATAGACCACTGTGAAGTAATATTTAGTTCCCTACTTAACCAAACTAAAATAAAAGATTTTTTTTTGTTTTCTCTTTTTGTTTTTTCTTTAGTCCTTTGTTTTTTGTTGTTTTTATGAGTTTTTTGAATTTTTGTTATTTTTTCAATAAAATATTTTGAAAGTAAAGAGAAGAGGTATCATATTAAAATACACACAATTATTTCAAAAGTGAGAAAACAAGTTTCATAGAACAAGTTGTTCTATAAAACAAGAAAGGATATAAAATTAATATAAAACACAGGATTATTCTGATAAGATGCAGACTGTTTGCCTTTGAAGCAAGTTACTTTGATAGTGAAGAAGAAACTTCTATAATTTCCTATTAAGAGCAGACCCATAATCCAAGAAAACTATTATACCAGAGAGAAAACAAAATTCTACTTTTGCTTGAAGATATTGTCTGAAAAGAAAACTCTTAAAAACATTACATACCTATCAAATCTTGGCCAAACTTGCCCATGCCAAATAAAATTCCTTTTGTGCAAACCTTCTTCAACTTTCTATAGCCATTCACGATTGTTCAACATATTCATTTCTCATTGTGCAACAACCAGTTATTTTCTCTTAAGACTAAACTACTTTCTTTTCCCTTAACAAAACACATCTTGCATGCCTCAAGTATTTATGTTATCAAAGAGTTCTTGGCAGCTGTCTGTAGCCATTTGGAAGTTTGATGTAATTATGAATTCCAAAAATAGATATTGCATTATGCCTGTAAACTGGTCTGCTAATCTGGGGATAATTAAGTTATGATAAGGGCGTTGACTGGGCCACAGCAATAGGGTGTTGAGCCCCACCCCTTGGTGGGTGGGGTCTCAAAGATAAAAGACATGGCAAAGGACAGTGTTGGAGCAGTTTTGAGTTGGAAGTTTTGATGTTGGAGTCTTGAGCTAAAGCCCTGGGAAGTAAGAGAGCCTGGTCCTGAGGAAGGACAGAAGGCCCCAGGATGGAGACAAGCCATTCGCTTGATAGTCTACACCTGGCCTTGTGGAGTGACCCAAAGCCTAGAGAGACTCATAGTCTACAGCTGACCTTGTGAAGGAAACAAAGGAGCTAAGCCCAGAGAGAAACGCATCCCCAGGAAGAGAGGAACCCAAGAAGCCTCAGCCCTGGCAAATGTAGGCAAGCTGTCTTGCTCCAACACGTAGCAACAGAATTTTGTGAGGGAAGAAACTTATGCTTTATGGCCTGGTAACTGTAAGCTTCTACCCCAAATAAATACCCTTTATGAAAACTAACCAATTTCTGGTATTTAGCATCAGCACTCCTTTTGACTGACTAATACACTGTCTTAATGCTAATATCCTTAAAAACATGATTATTCTCTAAATATAAAAATTTACATTTTCATCATTATAGTAGATCTAGCAGATAAAATGATAATTTGATCAGAAATCCTTCAAAATTTAGGAAGAACAACCCAGGTAGAATGAATTCATATGCTTATGTTATACTTACATTGATAATCCCAGAGACACGCCTATTTTAATTTGAATAATAATATGAAATTAGCCTGTTTGAGACAAGCAATTCATTCAACTGGGTTTGGAGCTCTCTTTGTGGAGCACATTTCTGAGTTCAGTAATTTTGTCTATTTGGAATGAGTCCCATAATGAACATTGAAATTCTAAGTTGTCTTTGGTGAGATTTTGTCATTTTGTTAGATAGGCACAGTTTATAGTCCCATGATTTTGGACCATTTAATTTGCCAGTGTACCAGATCCTGGAGCAACAAAATTTTAAGAATGTGAGGATACTATATTTATTATTTTATGTCTAACCTTGTACACAGGGCATAGAAGTCAGCAGTAGCAAAAGTGAAATTGTGGACTGCACCATAAGCCTAGAGATTCAGGCTGAAAGTTTGAATTTTCTCATCAACAATACAGACCAGTGAACTTTGCACTGAAAGCTAGTGATATCAAAGAGCTCCAACACACAAATATTGGGAGCTCAGATTCAAGAGGAACTCACCCTTAAATTTTAGAGATGGTGGGTACAGAGAGAATGCAAAGGATTCAGCATGGGGCTCCTAATGTCTTATGTCTGGAGTCCTCAGCAGCAGCTGTTGCATTCTATTCTAATCACCAAAGTTGTAAGAAAACAAAATCCCCCAGGAAATTCATTTTTTGGCTCTCACACATTTATTAAGTGTTTAATGAATTAGGCAACATTCAACCCAAGAGCAAAGCTCACAGCTTAAACAAGGTAGTCAAAGAAAATAATCTTATTGATTGGTAATGGATAATTTTCCTTACTTGGATTAACAATGACTTAGAGGAAATAAGCTACAGAAGAAAAAGGGAGCTGTTGAGTTATGTTGGTTATTGTCAGATTTCAGGTTCTTGGAAACAAAGCATTTACAAGGTACAGGAATTTACTTGAGTATTAATGTGCGGACATGAGATTAACATGAGAGACTTCATATCAGGCCAGCTTACTAAAATATTTATCATTAGTTATGCTTGAATCTCTAACCTGTTTTGACAATAAAATACTACTTTCTCAAAAAAAATAGAATGAATTCCACAATTATTCAACAAATGTATTATGAAAGTACCACATCACTAAAAAGATAATCTATCTTTAAGACTGGGTGAGTCCAATGAACTGGAGAGTAGGTGTTGCAACTCTGTTGAGTATCAGGGCCCAACTGGTACATGGAGAGCTCAAAGATTTAAGTCTCTTAGACATATAGCTATCATCTCTAGTACTAACTCCAGATTCAAATAGAAGGGGCAGAAGAGCCACGTGCAGCGAAACCCAACTGAGTCCAACTCTGTCACACTGGGGAGCATAAATTCCTAAGTAGGGCCCATTGGCAGGGTGCCAAACTCCTGAGCTGTCTGCCCTGGCTATAGTGTCTGGATGTCTCCAGAGCCCTCAGGAACCCTGCTATTTGAGGCAATATTTACTTTGGCAGTCAATGAGATCCTGCTGAGACATGCATAGCATAACCTCTGAAATGATCTCCTGGCTCATTTTGAAGTCTCTTAGCAATATAATCTCATTTGTCTTTACCCTTTCTCTTTTTGGTCAAGGTCTTTTTCCAGTTGCATTGCTAATTGGTACTTGGTTGTAATCCCATAGTGCCAGGGAGGCTCATCCCTGGGAGTCATGTCTCATGATGGGGGTGGGGGGGAAGTAATATATATGTATATGCTGATTTTGGCTTAGAGAGAGGCCGCATTTGAGCCACAAGGAGGCTCTCAGGAACCTTATAGTGTATTTGATGTTTCTTATGAGGATTTTCAATCTTATTTGCCAGGTAAAAATTTTCTGTCTGCAAAGGTGATTGCTGATTCTGCAGACTTTTTATGTGCCCTGTAATCTCTTCAATCATTTGACTTTCTTCACATATTTTCCTAAATGTATGTGCACATAGCTCTTCTGCCCATTCTATTGAAACCTATCGTTAATACTAGAGTTGATAGGTGTACACCCAAGAGACTTAAATATTTAGGCTGTCCATGTACCAGTTCAGTTCTGAATCTCAACAGATTTACAATACCTATTCTCCAGTTCATTGGACTCACCCAGGACAACTAACAAGGAGATGATGATGGACAATGACAATCCCAAGGAACAGAGAGAGTCTGCAACTGCAAGCAAGAAAGCCCCATCCATTTGCCCCATGGGATCAAAAGCTCCCTCTCAATTAGAGGCAGAGTTGGCATCACCATCTCAGAATCCTCAGGATTGATGAATGAATGATGGACTAGAGTTATACTACCATAGACTTATTGTAATTCTAGCAATGAAAGAACTTTTATCATTGATGTGGAGGCAGTGGCCACCGGAGGTTCTGAGGTGAGGGAGAGGGAAAAATAATTGTAATATGGGAGCATTTTTGGGGCTTGGGCATTGTCCTGAATGAGACTGCAATGACAGATACAGGCCATTATATACCTTGTCATAACTAACAAATTGTGTGTGAAAGAGTGTAAACTACAATGTAAAATATAAGCCATGCTTAGTGACAATGCTCCAAACTGTGTTCATCAATTTTAACAAATGTAACACTCTAATGAAGTATGGGGTTAATAGTTGGAAAATGTGGGAGGGGTAGAGAACAGGGCATATGGGAATCCCCTGTATTTTTTATGTAACATTTATGTAATCTAAGTATATTCAAAAAATTTTTAAGTGTTTACTTTTTTAAAAAGAGCATAAATACCAACAAAAACCTGTAAAAAAGAAAAAAAAAAGAATGATGTGGGAGGACTTTCAATGCCTGACATTCAAACATATCAATGCTACAGTGGTGAAAACAGCATGTTTTTGGCCTAAGGATATAAACATTGATCACTGGAATAGGATTGAGAATCTGGAAACAGATCCTAACATCTAAGGGCCATGAAAAACACATGAAAAAATGTTCAACATCTCTAGCACTTAGGGAAATACATTTCAAAGCTACAATGAGATATTATTTCAAATCTGCTAGAATGGCCATTTTTAAAAAGTCAGAAAGCTACAGGTGTTCAAGAGGATGTTAAGATATAGGATACTTATTCACTGTTATTGGGAATGTAGAACGGTACAGCCAGCATGGAAGATTCTGTGGCAGTCCCTAAGGAAGTTGAAATAGATTTTCCACTTGACCTGGCAATACATATATAAATATATGTAATACATATATGTAATAGTGGGCTATTACATATATACCCACTGACAGGAACAGTTATCTGCACACTGATGTTCATAGTGGCTTTATTCACAACTGCCAAAAAATGGAAACAACCCAGGTATCTATCAAGTGATAAATGGATAAACATTGGTGTATATACATTATAGAATATTATGCAGCTGTAAGAAGAAATGAAATCATAAAGCATATGCCAAGATGGATGAACCTGCAGGACATTATGTTGAATGAACCAAGCCAGACACACAAGGAAAAATACTATATGATTGTGTGATTATAAAATACATATATTGTGTAAACTCATGGAATTAATAACTAGAATATAGGTCACCAGAAAATAGAATGAGGTTAGAGAATGGAAAGCTGAGGGTTAATCTGTGTAGAAAAGGTAAAAAGGTTGTTTGTTAATCTTTGGAAATGAAGAGAAAAGGTGAAAGCACATCACAGTATTTGTAACTACCAGTTCTATTATATGAGGATGACAGTGACTTAAAGGGAACATCTAATGTCATATATATTACTCAAAGTAAATCTAAATAAATGTAACATAGGACTTTATAGCATAGGGAAACTTCATGCAAAATATGCATGTGTTTTTCTTTGAAATGGTACAAATGCATGTTAATGTTATAAGTTGTTAATAGCGGGCAAAAAAACCCTATTATATTATGGGAAAGAAACCAGAAAAAAATA
The DNA here is from genome assembly GCA_029593785.1 of Cabassous unicinctus. Taxonomy (NCBI): domain Eukaryota; kingdom Metazoa; phylum Chordata; class Mammalia; order Cingulata; family Chlamyphoridae; genus Cabassous; species Cabassous unicinctus. The sequence continues at coordinate 15,003 of JAQZBX010025211.1, read as the reverse complement.
CATTATTTTATGATTCCATTTATAGAAAATGTAAATACAAATCAATTTATAAAGATGGAATTAGCTTAGTGTTTATGTAGGGCTGGGAAAGAGAGGGAATGAGAGGTGAATGCTAAGGGGTGTAGCATTTTTCTTTTTAGAGTAATGAAAATATTGTAAATTTTTTTGTGGTAATGAAAGCACAACACTGTGATTATCTAAAAGTCATTGATTGTACACTTTGGATGGAATCTATAGTATGTGAATATATGTCAAAAAAACTGGATTCAAAAAACATGTCAGGCAAAATTAAGAACCCAGGTGAAATTAGAAAATATGGAATTATGGTGGAACTGATCTATTTTTTTCTCATAAGGATTAAGGGGATGGGGCCAAAATGGCACACAGTTAGATTGGTGGTTCTCAGTACTGGGGAGAATAGAAAGATTTTGTCTCCTTCAGACATTTAACAATGTCTAGAAACATTTTTGGTTGTCAAAATGTCTGGGGGAAAGGAATTGCTATGGTATAGAAGAAATTAGAAGGTATAGTCCAAGCATGATGGTAAACATTCTACAATGTACAGGACAGCTCTCCACAACAAAGAATTGGGTACAAAATATCAGTTTTACTGAGGCTGAGAAACCCTGAGTGAGACTGATACAGGATAGGACATTTGCTATGCACAAAGGTCTGTGTGTTTACTTCTAGACTCTCAATTCTATTCCTTTGATCTATATGTAAATTTATTCCAGGACTACAGTGTTTTGAGTAGTGTAGCATTGTAGTAAGTTTTGAAATTGGGACTAGGATGTCATCCAACTTGGTTCTTCATTTTCATAATGGTTTTGCCTATATGGGCACCTTCAATTTCACTATTTATTTAAGGATTGGCATTTCAATATTCCCAAAAAGAACTATTGGAATATTTGTACAGATTTCACTGAATCTCTAGATTGCTTTGGGTAGCACTGACATGTTAATATTAAATCATCCAATCCATAAACAGATTTTGACTTTTCATTTATTTAGGTCTTTAATTTCTTTCAGCACTCTTTTGTAGTTTTCAGTGAAAAATCCTTCCCCAATTTGGCTAAATATGTTTTTTGATTTCTATTATTTTAAAATGTATAATAAACAGAATTTTTAAATTCCCTTTTGGAATGGATTTTTGCAGGGGTATAGAAAAAAACCTAATATTTGTTAATTTTGTACCCTGCAACATTTTTGAGGTAGGAGTTTTTGTGGATTCTTGGGGATTTTTAACTATAGTATCATGTCATCATATAGAGATAGTTTTACTTATTCCTTTCCATTTTGGATACCTTTATATAATTTTCTTTCCTATTTCCCCTCTGTTGCCTTACATGAAAGGCTAACTACAAGGGTCCAAAGCTGGAATCTTTGTTTTGTTCCTGATAATACTGGGATGTTTTCAGTTTTCACATTTATGATGTTATCTGGGTGTTTTCCATAAATGACCATTATCATATTGAAGAAGTTCACTTCTGATCCTATTTTTCTGGGTTTTTTAATCGCAAAAGGATGGTGGATTTTGTCAAATGGCTTTTCTGTGTCACTTGACATTAAGTGTATTTTTTCTCTTTTTTCTATTAATGCGGTATATTACATTGATTTATTTAATTACATTGAGTCATCCTTGCATTCCTGATATAAATTATGTGGACATTATATATAATCATTTGACTATACTGTTCGATTTGGTTCCCAGTTGTTTTCTTGCTGTTGTTGTTGAGGATTTTTGTATCTATTCTCTTAATCGGTATTTTCATATAGTTTTCTTTTCTCGTGATGACTTTATCTGGTTTATGTATCAAGGTAATTCTGACCTCAGAGTATGACTTAGGAAGTGTTCTCTCCTCTTCAATGTTTTGGAAGATTTTGAGAAGGATTTGTGTTGATTCTTTTCTGTATGTTTGGTTCATTTCACCAGTGAATCCAGCTTTTCATGGACTTTTATTTGTTGGGAATTTTTTCTCAATTATGCTGTGAATCTCATTATTTATTAAAGGTCTGTTAATAAATTTTCTATTTTTTCCTGTGTCAACCTAGGAAATTTGTGTTTTAATAATTTGTCTATTTCATCTTTTTAAATAATCATTCTTAAATGTAGGTAGTGATTCCACCACTTCCAATTCTGATTTGGATATTTTATCTGCTGTCTATTTTTTTCTTTGTATGTGTAGCTAAATTTTTTTCAACTTTATTAATTTTTCAAAGAAACAAATTCTAGCTTTTTGGAATTTATTGATTTTTCTTTCTCAATTTCATTTATGTCCATGCTAATCATTATAAAGTATTTCCATTGGCCCATTTTTTATAGTTTGCTCATTTCATCTAACTAAGGTTTAGAAGTGATTTATATAGTATCTTTATTCATTTTAATGTGGGTATTTACAGCTACATCTTATCCCTCTGAGAACTACCTTCACCACATCTATTTTTTCACTCATCCCTAAATATTTTATAATTTCCCTTGTGATTTCTAATTTGATCATTGGTTGCTTGAAAGTATATTGTTTCATTTGCACATACTTGTGAAATTTTTCTGTTTTGCATGTTATTTATTTCTTGGTTTATTCCTTTGTATCCAGATAACATATTTTATATAATTTCAAACTTTCTAAATTTATCTACATTTGTTTTCTACCCTAACAAATGGTCTTTTTTAGAGAAGGATATGTGTGCTCTTTAGAAGAAAGTGCATTTTTTAAACAAATCAATATTATTGATTCATTTTAATAAAGCATAAAATTCATCAAAAGTGTACAATCAATAGTATTTGCTATAATCACATAGCTGTGCATTCATCGCTTCAATCATTATTAGCATATTTTCATTATCTCAATAAATAATAAACAAAAAAAACAGACAAAGAAAAAAATTTTCTCCTCTCAGTCTCACCAAGTTTCCCCTGCTGTACATAGCTGCTATTTCTGGCTGTTTTGCACAATTATTGATTTATTTATTAAGCAGTTTTATTGAGATATATTCACACATACCATACAATCGATCTAAAGTGGATAATCAATGGCTTTCAGTATATAATCACAATGTTGCACATTTATCATCAGCATTTTTCTTTTGATGGGAGAAATTTGACTGTATATTTCCATTGGCTCCAGTTGATTTATAGTGTTCAACTCCTCTATGTCCTTATTGGCTTTCTTTCTCATTGTTTTGTCAATTATCAAAATGGTGTTTTGAAGTCTAATTATTATTGTACAATTGTATAATTCTCCTTAAGTTCTGACAAAATTTGTTTCATATGTTTAGAGGCTCTCTTTTTTGATACATATATATTAGTAATTGTTCTATATTCTTGGCGTAATAACCCTTCTATTTATATATTATGACTTTCTTCATCTCTTCTTACAGTTTTTATCTTAAAGTGTATTTAGTCTGATATTTGTATACTCACTTCAGCTATTTGTATGCACTATAGTTTCATCTTTACATTTTCGACTTATTCAAGGAGAAGGCATAACCTTGACATCTGGATCTGAATTTATTTTAGTGTCAAAACCATGAGCTAACAAATTCTAACTGTTTAACCTGACACATTTCATGGTATTCCCTTGAGTAACCTCGGAAAATAAAACACAATGTATGGCTCCCTCCGAGTGGACCCACAGTAATCTGAATTAGCTGGACAAAATCAGTGATCAGCTACTGGACTATATACCCACGGATCTTTGGAATTAGGTCTTTATATCCCAAACTGGTGTCAAATGTTAACACTAAAACTGGAGCTGTGAACCACACTGCTCCCTGCAAGGAGTCTCTGTGATAGGGAATGGGAGCCACTGCAGAGAGTGTGAAACTCACTGGTATTTCCTGCAATTTCCCAGCCTCATCCTCCCATTCCTTCTCTTACCTGGATGTTCAACACTGTTCTACTATGTTCTGGAGGTTTAAAAAAGTTGATTCAGACAGTTAGTGCCAGTTCAGTAGCTGTGCTCATGAAGGAACTGAATCCTGGATCTTCCTACTCCAGTATCTTCCCACAACACTTCTGTATTTTATTCATCTTTATTTAAAATTTATATACAATGAAATGCACATCTTAATGGATAACTTTTAACAGACATGTAAATCTATGTAGCCAAATCCCTTTCAAGTTATAGACCATTAACAATTGCAGTTTTGACACTAAAAGAAAGTTCAAATCAAGGAGTCAAGTGATGCTTTCTCCCTGAAGACTGGTGTTCTGAGATTGGTGGCTGATGTTCTCTGGTCCTTAGCATGTTACATGGCAAGGCACACACTGGCATCTCCTGGTCCCTTCCTTCTCTTCTGGGTTCCAGTGGATTTCAGTTTCTTGCTTCCTGTGGCTTTCTCATTCTGACTTTCATTCTGCTTTTTAAAGACTCCAGTAATAGGATTAAGACCCATCCTGACTGAGGCTTTTGTGGACTCCAGAAAAGATCATGACCTTATACCTAATCTATTCCTGTTGGTGTGAAGCTATTATAGTTGGGATCTTTTGATTAGATTACTTGGATAGTGTGTGAATCAGGGTGGGTATTAATCCTCTTACTGGTGGCCTGTATAAATGGATGACTATAGAGAGAGAGACTCTCAGAGACAGAGAGTAACCATCAAAGCTGTGAGATAAAGTCTCAGACAACAGAAGCTGAAATCAATGGAACCAGGGAGAGAGAATGCCACAGGAGCAGAGAGAAAGCTTCAGGAATCCAGAAGCTGAAAGCAACAAGACCAAGAGGAGAAAGGATATAAAACAGATGTGCTATTATGCCATGCTACATGACCAGATTCAGAGCATCACCTGATAACTTTTTTTGGAAACTTTCCCAACCTCAGAACTGAAAGCTCATATGTTTATATATCCCCATTGAAAAAAAAAACCAAACCATTTCTGGTATATTGCATTCTGGCAGCTTTTAGCAACCTAAGATAGAAGGATATGAGGAGAATAAGGTAACACTGAATGTAAGCACAGGAAAGCGCAATTAGAACACAGGATATTCACCAGCAAAATGATGGCATGAAACTTGTGCTGAAAAATATTAATTACCTCTGGTTGTTCATGCCCATGCCCAAGTTTGAAGACTGGTTTCCTCATTCTTTTAATGCAAGGAGAAATTATATGTTTCACAGCATTTGAATAATATTTAAAAAAGAAATCCAAAAAAATCCTAAGCTCCAGACAAAAATATAAGTTCCTCATGGTAAAAGGTATGTGTTCTGTTCAGGAGTCATGGGTCCTAACTTTTGGCTTGATCTGTATCAAAGATGAGTATCAGACACTGTCTGATGCACAACCCAGTTTATTTAAGCAGTGCTCTTACAAGAGTAACAGTAGGAGGAGGCCAATGACATGGGCTCTGACATTGTCAAGGGGTTATATAACCAACTGTCTGGGAGTATGTCCATTAGGAGAACATTCTCAAAGTTGTTGTCTCTTATACCACATTCAGTCTGATCATTTACCTGGTGTTTCTTTCATTAGTGAGTTCAAGCTATTCTTGTAAGGGTAAGCCTTATTTTGAGGTCTCCAAAAGTTACAGCTATGCTGAGGTGGCCTTGCCTGTTGAAATCCTCAGGCACCTAAGGTTATATCCTACTCTTAGATGACACATAGTGGCAGCTATTCATGCTGCTTTCTTAGGCCTACTGGCTATCATTAATTTTATAGCCATATGTGCTCTTAGAGTATACTATACCATGCCTGTAAATTTACTACTGTGTTCAGCAGCCTAAATATAATCCCTAGAGTATAAGAATTATTTAGAGTATATTTGACTATTTACTTAATCCATTAATATACTATTCATTGAGTAAACAGTGCAGTTGTGAGTTTTGGAGATTAATTAGCAAGAATAACAGGAAATTTTAGTCAGAAAGATTGCATTCCACTGGTGTGAAAAATGTAATATAAGTAAAAATAAAAAAGCCATTTCAGATGGCATGTAAACAAATCAGTAAAGAGACTGGAGTGGGAACAGGGGAAGCTGTTCTAGATATTATTGAATAAAATATAGATATATAATGGATATAAATAAGTAAATAAATAAACAAATTAATTAATTAATAAACAAACAAATAAAACAAATCATAATTTAAGGGACTTACCAATGGGTACCAGATTATTGATATTTTCCAGCATATTTCTTAACAACTTTCTCTGGGATGAATACAACAAAACCCACTCTTGCTGAGTGAAGTCTAGATCTACATTTCTGAACATTGCTGATTCATAAAACATAATGGTTCAGAAACAACCATCCATATCAATATCTGTAGGAGGATGGTTGGGATGACAGCAATGAGGAAGGGAGTTACATGTATAGAATGCTCAAACTGTGCTTGGGGTTCCAGTCAGATGGGTCTCAGGGATAAATTGGCATCTGTCATTCAGATACACTTATAGGGACATACATATATAATAAACAATGAAACCTCATTATAAAGAAATAACACATGAGGTATGGTATGATATAGCCTTTGAATTTCCAACAAACTGGTAATTATGACATTCAGATATTGATTATATAATCTGCCCTTTAGGTTTCATAACAAAATCCGTATTCTCCAATTTCAAGCAAATCTACAGATTCATGATAAGTGAAGAAATAATAAGATCTACCACTTTTAACCATGACAATGGTTTGATTATTCCCCTCACAAGCCCCAGTTTCTTCATCTATAAAATGGTTTAAAAAACTGTTACGAGTTTTGTAAGTTCCAATGAGTTAAGATATAAAGTGCCTTGTAACTAACAAACACAAGTGATAGGTCTTTTACACATTAAAATAGCAGAAGCAATGTACAGCATTTGCATAACTGAACAGGTTTCACACAGAACTTGGGATCAGTAGGTTCTTTCTCTCTCAACTCTATAAAACTTAAGGGTTTATGAAAAGATTTACAGTAGACACTCAAATCTGAGACTGCTATATTGAAGTATGATCCTATCCTGACTCTTCTTGTGATAGGAGGCCTCCCATACTCAATTTTCTCCTTGACCTTCAAATCCCAGTTTTCATCTCTCTTGTACCTTCACCTTGACTCTCTGCTCAAGAATAACATTAGTCTCTTTATTAGTTCTGGTTTCCATCAAACTTCAAAAATGTCACAAGGCCTAAAGTTTTACACTAATTACTCTATTTCTTCTTCTGTATGCACAGCCTAAATAAAGGAAAGAGTACTCTCTGTCCTTTGATTTCACATATCAAATTTGTACAAAAGTTATTTACAAAGATAGAAAATGGATTACTGGTGACAAGATGAACTTAAGAATGTCAAACATCTTTTCAATATGTGCAAATATATTCTATCAAAAATTTAAGAAGTTTACTACTAGAGAATATTAAATTATTTTTCACTGCCTCATTCTCCTGGTCCCCTGTCCACTGCACAGCCCTCACCCCAACACCTGTAACAGTGGATTCTTTGAACTCACTTGCTGAAACATCTGCATCCATATTGGACTATCAGGCTGTGCTCTTACTCCTCTCTATCAATACTATTCACCACAATCCTAAGCACATTATAACCACTAACCTGCTAAAAGAATGAATTATTTTCCCATGTTATGCCTATATTATGACCAAATTCTAGCAATAGAGATGCAATTTCAGTAGAAATAGCAATTCCCTAATTTACCAGTAGTTAGATTGCCAAGTAATATCTTACTATGTTTTTTCATTCATAGACAGTCCAAGAACTAAGTAGGCAATGCTGAGGATGGTAAAGAAGCTGTGAGACTCAAGACTTATCCAGTTTCCAGACCCACGTGCCATGAATACCAAAAACTGAGGAGGAAATCAAGAAAAAAAATCCATTTACAATAACAACTAAAAGAATCAAATATCTAGTAATAAACCTAACTAAAAATGTAAAGGACTTGTACACAGAAAACTACACAATATTGTTAAAGGAAATCAAAGAAGAACTAAATATGGGAGTGGATGTAGCTCAAGCAGTTAGGTGCCTGCTTCCCATGTGGGAGGTCCCAGATTCAGTTCCTCCTAAAAACAAAAACAAACAACAGGTAAACAAAAGAAAAAACAGGGGAGCCAATGTGGCTCAGTGGTTGAGCATTGGCTTCCCACTACTAGGTTCCCAGGTTCAATCCCCATGCCTGGTTCCTCAAAATGACAACAACAACAACAAAGAAGACTTAAATAAATGGAAGAATAGTCCATATTCATGGATTGGAAGATTAAATATCATTAAGATGTCTGTCCTATGCAATTTGATTTACAGATTTAACACAATCCCAATAAAAATTACAATAACAATTTTACTGAACTGGAAAAGCTAATTATGAAATTTATTTGGAAAGCAAGGGGCCCCAAATAGCAAAAAACATATTGAAAAAGAAAAATGAATGTGGAGGGATCACATTCTGACTTTAAAGCATAATACAAAGCTACAGTGGTCAAAACTACATTGCATTGTCACGATAGACATACTGACCGATGGAACCAAATTGAATGTTCTGATATAGATCTGCACATATAAGTCCAATTGATATTCAACAAGGCAAGCAAGCCCACTCAACTGGAACAGCATAACCACTTCAACAAATGGTGTTGGGAGAACTGGATATCTATATCCAAAAAAATAAGAGAGGATCACCATGTCATGCCTTTTACAAAATTTAACTCAGAAGATGGATCAAAGACCTGAATATAAGAGCCAAGACCATGAAGTTCCTAGAAGACTAAGTAAGGAAGCCAACTATGAGATCTTGTAATAGGAAATCATTTCATATACTTTACACCCAAGGCACAAGCATGAACAGTATGCTATTGAATTCTAACTGTCCACATTATAAGTGCATGGGAGCTTAACTTTATAAGGAAATGTATTTTGACACTGATATCTTATTAGAGTATTCTGACTCTAAAAAAAAAAAATACCCAAAACTTCACTTGGGAGTAACCCACAAGCCAAGCAACAGATATATGCATTATGTTCTAAGAGAAACAGGGGGAGGACTCTCACAGATTCAAAAGTAAAACTTCTATGACTATTGTTGCTAATATACAATGTGGGAATAAAGATATCTTAGAGAGGAGAACATTAAAATCATTGCATTTCATGTTAATTATCTCATGATGTTCAGAGTTTTCAATCTCCTCTCTCAATCCAAAAAACAAACAAACACCAAAAAAAAAAAAAATACAATATCCTTACCTCATACCACAGGTAGATTTTGGTCTCCACCAGCAGGTAAACATTGTGGAATTTCTTACATTAAACTCTTCTTAGTTTATACACTACCACTATTTATCCAAAATCCATACCCAGCTCTCTGGATTCTCCCTCCCTCCCTTTTCTCTCTTTCCCCTGCCATTTTCCATATACTTACCCTAAATAATCTTGGTTCTACATGGGATTTCTATAAAGATCACTCTCTCAACCCTTTCTTTTATATCTTTTCCCCTTGGATCTAAAAATCAATCAAGCAACATAAAAAATATTTCATGATTGGGTTAATCAATTGAGGTTTACCTTTATTTGGAAGAATCAATGCCCATCCTTCACATCAAGACCTCAAAATCCTCTGCATCAAAAGACCACTCAGTTGAGAAAGAATAGTTTCTTCAACAAATGATGCTGGGAGAACTGGATATCCATTTGCACAAAAATTTTAAAAAATAAAAAAGGAAGACATCTACCTCACACTTTATATAAAAATCAACTCAAAATGGATCAAAGAACTAAATATAAGAGCCAGAACTATCCATCACCTAGAAGAAAATGTAAGAAAGCATCTTAATGACCTTGTCTTAGGCAATGGTTTCTTAGAATGTATACCCTAAGTACAAGCAACAAGACAAATGTCATAAAAATTAAGAACTTTTTTGCCCCTTAGGACTCCATCATGAAAATAAAATGACAAGCTATGAAATGAGAGAAAATAATTGAAACCTCATATCTGATAAAGGTTTGATATCCATAATATATAAAGAAACCCTTCAACTGAACAACAAAAAGACAAACAACCCAACTAAAAGATTGGCAAAAGATTTGATAGACATCTCTCTGAAAAAGATCTAAAAATGGCCAGAGAGCACATGAAAAGATGCTCAACATCATTAGTCATCAAGGAAATGCAAACCAAAACCATGATACAATACCATTTCACACCCATTAGAATGGCTGCTATTTTAAAAAATCAGAAAAATATCAAGTGTTGGAGAAGTTGCAGAGAAATAAAAACACTCATTCATTGCTGGTAACAATGTAAAATGGTGCAGATGCTCAGGAAGACAGATTGGCAGTTCCTCAGATAGCTAAGTATAGAACCACCCTATGACCCAGCAATCCCACTGCAAGATATATACCCAAAAGTATTGGAATCAGGGATTCGAAGAGATATTTGCACATCAAAGTTCATAGTTGCATTATTCACAATTACCAAAAGATGGAAGCAACCCAAGTTTCCATCAACTAATGAATGGATAAATGAAATGGCACATGTGTGTGTATGTATTACAATGGAATATTATTCAGACATAAAAAAGAATGAAATCTTGATAGATTCAACATGGACAAATCTTGAAGACATCAGGTTGAGTGATACAATTTGTACAAAAATGGACAAATGTATGATTTCACTGATTTGAAATAATGGGAATAAGCAAATTCATAGAGTCATAATCTAGAATATAGGTTACCAGGGCATGGGGCAGGTAGAGGGAATAGGAAGTTAAGACATAAAATGTAAAAGGTTCTTATTTTGAATGAAGGGATTGTTTTGGTTATGGATGGTGGTGATGGTAGCACAACAGTGTGAACACAATTAGCAGCAATGAAATACATATCTGAATGTGATTAAAAGGGGGAATGTTGGACTGTATATATGATAACTAAAATGAAATTATTTTTAAAAATCTTTGGAACTACCCTACAGAATGAACCCTCACTTAAACTATGGACTATAGTTAACAGTACAATTGTAACAATGTGTTCTCATCAATTTTAACAAATGTTCCACACCAATGTGAAGTGTTAATAATAGGGTGGTATATGGGAATTCTGTATTTTATCCATGGTTCTTCTGTAAACCCACAACTATTTTAAAGAAGAAAAAAATGTAAATGCTCTGCATTAGAATATAGCAGGCATACATGGGTCACAAGGTTTCTCTCCTGTCCTGCAATCCTCATAAGCCAACGAGGCTCAGAATCTATAGAATGAAGAAGTTTAAGAGGATATCTGGTTGTTCCATCTGATATTTTACAAAAGTGAAAGCTAAAATCCTTTCCTGAATCAACCATCATTAGTGACAGTATCCTGCATTTCTCTTTCTCTCTGTATGTGTGTGTGTGTGTCTGAAAGAATTAATCATCTATAAACTGTAAATTATTCCATAAGTCACCATTAATTAAAAGTATTTCATCAGCAAATGATGATAATGTGTCATGAACAGAAACAAGATTAACTTATCCATTTGTACCTGAGGTCTAGAAAAAACATTATATTAAATGTGAGTCTGTTCTAAAGGATTTATATATATTTGCTGATTTGATACAATAATCCTTCTGATTATGGTTTATTTACCAATTTAATAAATGGCATATTCAGAAGTACAGAAAACATTAATAATATGACAAAAGGACCTGATTAGAAAATGACATAGCAAAAATTTGAATTTTGCTCTGCCTGTCTGCCAAACTCAAATTCCTTGAGAGTTACACAACACTCCATGGTTTTAGCTGGAATGTCCCTCACATCAATCATTGGAGCTCCCTTGCTTCTTGCCAAACATCAGCCTCTATCTCTCCTCAGTTTTACTGACCAGTTTAAGCCATAGTTACTGCTATCAACACATACAGAGCAAGACCAACCTTTTTTCTGATGTCACTATGATGATTTACATCACTTCCACTGATGAAAACCCCAAAAGTCCCTGACTCCAAATACTTGCATTTTTCCATGAAAGAGCATGACTAGGATATTGGTCTTCATCTAAACAAAGAGTCATAACTACTAGTGGCTTTTGGCTATATCTGACAACCCAACTAGGTCTTGCTACTAAATCATGCTTTCATACTCCATAAACACTTAAAATTTTCTCCATGCTTTTTGATGATCATGCATTTTCATATTTGCTCTCACTTTTAACAGATGCAATTACCGCCTATGAAGCAAATGGATTATGCAAGTTGCCAAATTACAATATAATTCCTTAATATTTTCAAATATTCCTGAATTCATGCAGATTGTCCACTTCTTCTCTCTATTTAATTGAAAAGTTGTGCTACCACTGGCTAAGTCCAATGTCTCCAGTTGAACACTGTGTCTCCTGTTCTGTTGAGAACTATAATATTGATTATAAATTTAATTTAAAATCAATTTTATAAGTCAAATTCATTGATTATAAATTTAGTCTCTTTACCAGAAACCTCTCCCTCTTTTCTCCTAAACATTTAGGCTCCTTTTTGTCCTTTCCCTCTTGAAACAAAAACCTCCTCAGAACCAATTTCCTACCAAATTCCTGGCCTGTGCTTCCCTTCACAATCCAACTGAAAGTGTACTTACTATTTTTTAACACCAAACCAAACCCTTTGACTTACACAGATCAGCAATAATTTACTCATAAATGAATCTTGATATCATCACCAATGATCTCCCTACTAATAAATCTTTATTTGGAACCAAAGAATTGAACCAAAACTTCATTGTGATAACTTACTTTTTCCGTGTTTTCTCTGACATTTTAGTCTCCTGAATATCTTCAAACACCTCTAGTCACCTCTTCCCTTTGCCCTCTGCAAATATCTGTACAAATAACAATATTGGAACATTTTAAAATGAAACATAAGCCATACTTTTTATAATCCATAAACACTTAAAAATTTCTCCATGTCATTGGATGAACATGCTTCTCAAATTCCCCTCATTTTTTGACAGATGGAATTACCTCCCAATCATTCCCCAGTCTATCTCCCCTCAGGCCTGCCTATTCCCTGAAAAGCAACAATATTGGAATTAAGCCAATTAATAACCTTACAATGCTCTCTAAGTATTCAAATGAAAGGAAGAGTCCCAAATCTCCCATGTTAAATCAAAAACCAGAAATGATTAAGTTTATTGAGGAAGACATGTTGAAAGTTGAGATAGGGCAAGAGGTAGGCCTCTTGCACCAGTTAGCCAAGTTGTGAATGCAAAGGAAAACTTTTTGAAGGAAACTGAAACTGCTACTCCAGTAAATATGCAAATGAAAGAAAGTGAAAAAGCCTCACTGTTCATATGGAGAAAATTTTAAGGGTCTGAGTAGAAGTTCAAACCAGCTACAATACTGCTTTAAAAGCCAAAGCCTAATCCAGAGCAAGGCCATAAATCTCTTCAATTCTGTAAAAGCTGACAGGTGAGGAAACTGGAGAAAAGTTTGAAGCTGGCAGAGGATGGTTCATGAGGTTTAAGGAAAGAAGCCATGTCCATAGCATAGAAGTGTAAGGTGAAGCAGAAAGTTCTGATAAAGATGCTGCAGCAAGTTTCCCAGATGATCTAGCTAAGATTTTTTGAGGAAGGTGGCCACTCTTAACAACAGATTTTCAGTGTAGATGGAACAGTCTTCTATCTGAAGAAGATGCCACCTAGGGCTGCTACAGCTAAAGAGGCAAATTCAATGCCTAGTTTCAAACCTTCAAAAGACAGACTCTCTCATTAGGACAAATGCAGCTGATGACATTAAGTTGAAGCCAATGCTCATTTACCATTCTGAAAATCCTAGGACCTTAGAGAATTAAGCTAAATCTACTATGCTTCTTCTCTATAAATGACAGTTTTGACAGCACATCTGTTTACCACATAGTTTACTGAATACAGACATATCTCAGTGATATTGTGGGTTCAGTTACAGATTACCACAGAAAGTGAGTCACACAAAATTTTTGGTTTGCCAGTACATATAAAAGTTCTGTTTGCACTATACTGTAGTCAATTAAATGTGTAATAAAATTATGTCTAAAAATAAACAATGCCCACACCTTAATTAAAATGTGACACTGACAATGTGAGCACATGTTGTTGGTAAAATGGTGCCAGTAGGTTTGTGTGATGCCAGGTTGCCACAAAACTTCAATTTCTGAAAAAAAAAATGCAATATCTTTGAAGCTCAGTAAAGTGAAACTCAATAAAATTGTGTATGCCTGTATTTTATGCCCACTGTTGAGACATAATGCTCAGAAAATGATTCCTTTGAAAATATTATTACTCATTGTCTCTGATATTCTTGTCAGGCTTTTTTCACAGCTAAAGCCATCAGAATATTGAAGGATTTTTTAATGAAACAGAACAATTTATATGTGTATAAAATCCTGAGACCCTATGAGTCCTCACCCTCAACCCCAGGCCACCCCTTGAAGAAGGCATAATGACTGTGACAAGCCATCTGCATTCACTAAGAACTGCTGCACAGGTGTTCACTCCTGCACCAGAACCTCACCTGAAGCCCTGGGCTGCTGTGCACAACTTTACCTTCCTCCCACAGGATCCTTGTGAGAGGAAGGACATATACCTTAGGTAGCATTTTACTTCCTTGAAAGATCTGATGTTACGTTTTTGTATGCCTGTTTTGTATTTGACCCACCAGCTTTTTCTTTCATTTAATAAAAATCTTTCCTTGTTAAAAAAAAAAATACATTACTCATTGACAATTCATCTGGTCACCCAATAGCTCTGATGGAGATGTACAAGGAGATGAAAGTTCTTTACATGCTTGCTAAAACAACATCCATTCTGAAGCCCAAGGATCAAGGAGTAATTTCAACTTTCAAGACTTACTATTTAAAGGTACCAAAGGAAAAAGGTAGATGGATTTAAACTGATGAAAAGCCAATGCTCAAGTTCAAGATTTGTGGGTAACTCTAAAAAAGCACAAGTAAATGTGGGTAATTAAATAAGATCTCTAAAGGCTACGTGACTAACCTGACAGCTAATGGAAAGGGTGTTCTTGTTTTTTAAACTCTGAAATTAATTAATAATATGATGAATACCAAGCAAAGCTCCATGTGATCC
>JAQZBX010025210.1:0-29694 GCA_029593785.1 Cabassous unicinctus | reverse complement strand
TTAATTCATTGTGCCAATTTGTGTCTTTTCACTGGGGTGTTAATCCATTAACATTTTGCATTATTGTTGTAAGGGCAGTAATTACTTCAACTATTTTAGCCTTTATTTTATATATGACATATCTTTTCTTTGTCTATTCTTCTGTTTGTAAGGATTTTGAATACCCTATATTCCAGTTCATTTATTCTTTCTTCTGCCTGTTCAAATATGCTTTTGTATACCTCTAGTGTATTTTTAATCCCTTCTCTTGTGCCTTTCATTCCCATAAGTTCTCTGTGCACCTTTTGACGCTTTCAAGTTCTTTATACTCACCCAGTTTCTTCTTAATATCCTTTTCTCTTTATGCATATTTTCCTTCATCTTGATTTGATTTAAGAGATTTATCTGAACATCTTTGATTAGCTGTTTTTAAATTGTGCATCTACTATGATCTTTAATTTGTTCCTCTGACTTGGCTATATCTTCCTGCTGTTTAGTGTGGCTGTAATATTTTGCTGATATCTAGGTATCTTGATGAATTTACTCTGAAGGTCAGTTTCTCTTTCGTGTCTAGGGTTTTGTTGTTGATTGGCTTTTGGTTAAGGCTCTTTTTTGAGAATTGGATCAACTTATTCCACAACTTTAAAATTGCCCAACTTTAATTGCTCAGCTTTATTCAACTCTTCTTCATATGATTATTGCCCTGCCTATGCAATGCAAATTTTCAGGTTGCTCTGTTTGTGCAATTATTTCACCCATAAGAGAAAACTTCCTTTTTTAAATCCTTTTCTGGGAATCTCAATCTATTCTGTTTGTTTTTGTTTCATCTCTAAAGTTTTATTTTTCTATCCTTCGTTTGCCTACAGATGCTTTTGACTAAAGAGCTAATTCTGGGGGGACAGCCACACCAGAAATGACTTTCCCAGTCAGTAATTCCCAGAAAAAACATGACATGTAAGCCATGAAGGAGTCCCAGACCAGTTACAAACCTCCCTGGAGAGAGGGACAGGAAAGATGCCAAAAAGACATTTTGTCATTTCCCTAATGATACACTTCCTGGCCTCCCAGCATATGGCACTGTGGAAAACTGACCTGGCATCCCTAAGAAGGTGGTGTGTCTTTTAACCTTCTTTGGTTCCATCTCTTACAGTTGAGAACCTAAAAGAATGGAGAACCTAGTTGCCTCAGTATTGGCAGATATTGGTTGATTATTTTTTATTTTTGGTTAATCAGGAGTCTATAAGCATAGGCTCAAGAAGCCCTTGAAGACTGACAAAAGCCAACTGGGGCAAGCATCTGGTACAGGTTACAAGAGTATTGTAAATCGCTCAATTAACATAACAAGTAAAATAATGGAAATGAGCTAAAAAATATGAGCTATACAAATATGGAAAAGACAGAAGCCAGGGGTGGTGGACAAGTACTTTGTTATAGGTTACAACAATATTGTAAACTGTTATTTCACATAAGGTAACAAGTAAAGGAATACAAATAAGAAAAAGATGACATTACAATTACAAGTCAAACTGTTGTAGTCAGTGGTTACAATCAAAGGGGAAGTAGAAGTGTTTTCCAAGGATTCGATGCAGGGGTCCTAAGAGATAGTGGGCTGGCTAACTACTGGAGGTTTCATTATCTAATGGTGAATATATTTGTTTGGAAAGGAATTGTGCCATCTTTATAGATTTGTTAACTACCAATCATTTGTTGCTGAATCAGTGTTTGATTATCCATTAAGGAAATCCACAGAAGATATGCTATAGATAGATATCTAGATAGATAAATAGATATACAAAGATAGACACAAATATATATGTACATATTGATATTTTATGTAGATAATACATTTATTTTTCTATATACGTAAATGGCTGTAACATGCCCTCAATTCTAAGCTACTAGCAAATGAAAGAAATTTTTTGATTTAGTAAAAGTTTTTCAGTAAAAATACAAATTATAACTCTATATGATTTTTTTTCTCCTTTAAAAATATATTAATGTGAATATCAGTTAAGGGAATATGAACATCAATTTATCACCAACTAGAAAATTAATTAGGGCAATCAGGTAAAATTTTATGTCTACTGCAAGCAAGCTAAATTGGGGTGCATTTGTGATATTCTTAATTTGGCCAGGAAGGGTGTGTGATCTGTGCATTGCTTTAGGGAGATGCTACAACTCCTGCTTTTTTGTTGTTATTGTTGATTTTGTCTGGGATGACTTTACATCAAACCATGAAAACATGCATTTTACTACTTATTTCATTAGATTCTATTAATAATAAAAAGGCAACATAAAAATTCAGTCAGTTTAAAAATCAATATGAATTGCTAAAACATTTTGTAATGAATATCAAAAATATTCAGAGAATAATTCAGGATATTATAACAACACCTGAATAACTAGTACCTTCTTTTAGTAATTCCTAACAAATTAAATATTTTCTAGGTTTCTTAATGCTTTTAATAATTTGGATGACTTACTGGATACATAATGCCAAAAACCATTCCTCCTCCTGAATATTAAACCATGTTTATAATTATCTACAATAATACAATTAGACATAATTGTAATGTGGAATGGAACCAAGATCTAATCCTTGGGATAAGTTAGCAATTTTCCTTGAAGCTTTGCATCTTGTGGTAATTCGTGTAATTTGAGACCTGCATAAGAGCAACCTCCAGAATGATTTCTAGACTATATTTGAAATCTCTTAGCCATAGTAACTATTTCATTTTAACATTTCCCCTATTCACCTGGCTAGGATTCTTCTCCAGAAACATTGTTGATAAATATTTGGTATTAATCCCTTGGCATTAGGAAGGCTCATTCTTGGAATTTTTTTCTCATATAGAGGGGAAGTTAGTAAGTTTAATGGCAGAGTTTGACTCAGAGAGAGACCATATTGAGCAACAAGGAGGTTTTTCTGAGGATGTCTCTTAGGCCTTAATTATAATCAGGCTTAGTTTTGTCATTATACAAACAAGGTTTATAAACCTTGTAAAGTTCTTTTATAATACTTTATGTAAACTGGTAGATTCTATTGCCTGAGAGAATGGCAGGAATTCCCCAGATGGGGAATTTTATAGTTTTATGCTTTTACCTTAGTCCTTCATGGGACTTTACAAATATTTTTTCATTTTATACCCAAAACATTTTGAAATGCATCAAGGTATTAATGAACATGTATACAATATTAAGATCTTATTTTATAATTTGGGTTCCATGCTATATGAAGCTGAGTTACGTGGTTCATATAAACTGATTAGACAGATTAAATCGGATATTGTGCTACAGAAAGTTTAAAATCTCGGACAAAATAAATCTCTCCTTCTTGGTTTCACACAGAAATTAAAATTTAAAAATACAGGCAATATCAATATTTACCTTGTATTCTAATTTATTTTAGTCTTAACTACATCATTCTCATCCACATTTCTATTTGAATTCTGATTCCTCCTATAGTTTCTTAAACAGTGACTGTATGGAGTTATCATTTTAGAATTAATGCAGCTTCTTCAGTTTTTTGAGAGCTAGAGAACTTTAACACTGAGTTTCAGGTGTCACAGAGATATGTAAGTTTCCACGGAGTTATCAGGATGAACATAAAGAGTAAAGTACTTTAGTATTTAGGAAAAAACAACAACTAAACCTCAGAAACAAATGTGACAATTGCAGGAGTTTATAATCTAGGCTTTCATTTCTTTATGGGCACTTTCTAAGTGAAGCTATTTATAGAAATAAAAACATTTGAAAGTCAACTTATATTAAGCTTGTTAACTATAGACCACAGCACAAGATTGTCTTGTTTCTCCTTTGCATTTTTTACTAGGGTTATATTAATTCACAGGTAGAATATAATTTACAGAACTTTCTTTCAAATTTTTTTTCTGAAGATCAAGCTTTGGTCTGCAGTAGACTGTATGCACTTTTAGAGAGGCATCAGAGCAAAACAATGTAATTGTTGAGGAAAGTTGATTGCTTTTTTGATTTATAACATCTTTAAAATAACTAAGACCATGAATAACAACATTATACTATTGTCTAATATTATGCAGAAAACATTGTCAAATCTTGAGGAATTTTATATAATCTTTAAATATTTATATGAACATTTTCACCACATAAATTTAATTAACAGAAGTTTAGAAAATCTTTTTTAATTTTCATAACACTTTCTAAACATTTCCCATGCAACTTATGTCAAATGAACTTAACTAATTTGGCACTTCACTTTTCACAAGGGAAAAGAACAAATCTTTTGCAATAGTTTGAAATAAAAACATATTTTTTAAGGTTTGACATTGAGAAAGTAAAATGTCAAAGTTGTTAATTTTGAACATTATTTTCTTTTAAATGTGAGAAGACTTGTTTTTCGTAAACAAGAAATTTAAACTAAAGTACAAGGTCTTTTGATAAAACACAGGCTTTTTACCTTTTATAATGATTATTCAGCAGAAAACTACTTTATAACCTTTTACTAAAAACAGACCAATGATTTGAGAAACTGTGTCACTTTAACAGAGAGAGAATCAAATTTTAGGTTTGCATAAGTATAATTTTTTATACTAAGCCTTTTAAAACTTTATGGATAGACCCATTAAATTTTACCCAACTTTGACAAAAAATCCTTTTGGCAAACTTTCTGCACCTTTTATATTCATTCAGGTTTCACCCCATATTTTCCTCTTTCTTAATAGCCAGTTATTTTATATTAGAACAACATTACTTTCTTGTTCCTTAATAACAATAAAACATGTTCTATATGTCATACATACTTATGTTACCAAAATGATTTTTGAACTATTTCTAAACATTTTAAAACATACAATTATCATCAAAATCAAACTTGTCAGGCTTTTTGCATACCCCCTATTTTCAATGCAGTACACTATTGGCCATGGTTGGTGGTAAGAGTCTAATGATATTATCACGTAATCTATAAGAAATGTTCCACCCCAGTGTGGTGTGTTGGTGAAGAGATGTTGTATGAGAATTCTACACGTGTGCGTGACTGTTTTGTAAGTTCACAACTTCTGTAATAAAAATATATTTTTTAAAAAAATAGGGTGAGTTGGGGGAAAAATATATCAAATGTAAGACATGGACAATAGTTAGTAGTAATATTTTGACAAAATTATTTCATAATTTGTAACAAATCTTTCACAACAGTGCATTGTGTTTGTGGTGGGGTGATGAATGGGAGCCCTGTATGATTTTATGCACGTTTGTATAAAATTTTTAAAAATAAAATTTGTCAGAATAATGATGCAATTTGTTTAAATGAATATGTAATTTTTCATCATTTTAAATACTTAGAAGATGCAAGATTAGCTTATTTGATCAGTATTTGATAAATACTGTATAATCATTTATACAATATTTAAATCTCTATAAATTTAGAGAGAACATACTTGAAATATTTCTTTCTTCAGTTTGCTATTTTTTCAGTATTTCAGTGTAAAACATTTACAAGGACACATTTCTGAAACAGCTTTATGGAGGCAAGTTATGGGGGTTCTTGCTATCATGACTAAACAATGGTTTAATTGCAGGCCTACAAAAGCAGTTAGTGGTTTTCTATTTTCTCTTTTCTTTTTATACTTTTATTTGGTTCAAAAGTTCTAAAATTTAACAGCCCCATTTTATTAATGTGGCTATCCAGGTCCAATTAGAATTAAAATGGAAACAGAACAGAGAACATTAGTGTTGTTATCCCTGATTTGAAGTTTTATACTAAAATTCCTTGTTTTTTTTTTTTTTTTAAATATAGTGAAACTATACAAATGAAACTATGAAAACATGTTTTACACCAGCAGATTTGTCCAAATACTTAAAATACTTTAGTCAAAGCACCTTAAAACACCTTGGAGTTCTTGTAAGAATTTTCATTTGCTAATTTAGCATTACCATCCGGAGGTAGGAAAATATACATCAAATAAACAGATTTACACAAACCACAGAAGCACAGAAGCACAGAAATATAAAACTTAGTTGTCTGAACCATAATTGTGCACCCTTTACTGCAATTTCTTATTCGATATAAAGACTTAAAAGATTATACATATGGGATTTCATCCCTTTCAGCAACTACTAAATTTGCAGTTGTTAATTTTCCCTGAAAAATTTAAGTTTGGCTTGATCAAAACAGTCCTATTGCGGCCATTAATAAGTTAGGTTTATCAAAGGTTAGTTTAACCCATTTACTAAAATATTTGCAACTGTTGACATCAGAATTCTTATACATATAAAAAATGTCCCTTAGGACAGGAAGTTCCCCTAAGGAGGCCTCAGTTGACTGTTTATTACCCATTATGCCAGAAGCAATGAAACAAAACAGAGAGATCTTACCTGGCAGTTCAGTAATGAATCCTCAAAGGTCTAACAAGGCTATTCGTGCAACAAAACAGATTTGACCTCAACCTAAAGAGAGGGAAGTTTGATGATTGAAGTTGAAGCTTCCACCTCACCTCACAAATGGGCTCCTACAGGTACTTTGCTCATCTCCGAGGTAATGGCAGGCAGATGGCAGAGCTCTCAATCAGATCCTACTTCTTTTTTTTTTATTTTGAAAAAAATATTGAAGTATATAATTCATACATGACCATACATAAATATTAAGGGTGTAGTAAAAGTTTTAAACTTATAAAACAAACATGTATAACATCATACAGGGTTCCCATTCATCACCCCACCACTAATACCTTACATTGTTTTCGAACCATTTGTTATAAATTATGAAAGAGCATAATCAAAGTATTATTACTAACTATAGCCCATATTTTACATTTGGTGAATTTTTACCCCAACCCACCGTATTATATATATTTTCATAAACCATACAATTTATCTAAAGTGTACAATCAATTATATTTGTTACAATCACAGAGTTGTGCATTCATAATTTCAATCAATATTAAAGCATCTCTGTTATTCAAAAATAAAGAAAACCAATAAAAACAAACCACTATCATAAACATAGGTTAGTATTACGAATTACAAACCTATGATGTGCTTTCACCATTTCTATTCATTTCCAAATATTTAAAAACACTATATTTACCAATTTTGCACAGATTAAACCTTAACTTTCCATTGTTAACCCCATTCTATTCTCTGGTGACTTATATTCCAGCTATTAACTCCATGAGTTTGTTGATTATATCAAGTTCATAATAGCAAAATCATACAATATTTGTCCTTTTGTACCTGGTTTGCTTCACTCAACATAATGTCCTCCAGGTCCATGGATTTTGACATATGCTTCATGACTTTATTTCTTCGTATAGCTGAATAATATTTCATCTTGTGTATATACTACAGTTTGCTTCTCCATTCACCTGGTTCCATATTTTGGCAATTGTGAAAATGTCACTATGAACATCAGAGTGCAGATGTCTGTTCATGTACCTGCTTTCAGTTTTTCTGCATATATAACTAGTAGTGATAGTGATGGGTCACATGGCATATCTAACTTCCTTTGGAACCATAATACAAACTTCTAAAGTGGCTGTAACATTTTACATTCCCACCAACAGTGAAGAAGCATTCCTATCTCTCCACATCCTCTCCAACACTTGTAGTTGTCTGTGTGTTTTTTTTTTTAATAGTGGCCATTCTTGTAGATGTGAAATGATGTTGCATTGCAGCTTTGCTTTGCGTTTCCTAATAGTGATGTTGAATATTTCCTTCATGTGCTTTTCTCACCATTTGTATTTATTCTTTAGAAAAGTGTCTATTCAGGTCTTTTGCCCTTTTTTTAATCAGGCCATTTGTCTTTTTATTTTTGAATTGTAGGATCTCTTTATATATTATGGATATTAGATCTTTGTTGAATGTGTGATTTGTAAAAATTATCTCCTAGTGAATACACTGCCTTTTTACACCTTATCCAAAGTCCTTTGAAGTACAGAAGTATTTAATTTTGAGGTGGAACCATTTATCTATTATTTTCATGCTTTAGTAGCAAGGTTTAAGAAACTCTCTCTTACTACAAGGTCTTTTAGATGTTTCCCTGCATTATCTTCTATAAGTTTTATGTTCTGGCTTTTATATATATGTCTTTGATACATTTTCACTTTATTCTTTTTTTTTTTTTTCATTTTTAAGGAGCTTTAGATTACATATTACATCAAAAAATACAGGGGATTCCCATATAGCCCGCCTGTGATGGTTAGGGTAATGTATTATCTTGGCCAGGTAATTGTGTCCAGGTGTTTGGTCCAGCAAGCACTGGCCTAATTATAATACAAGAGCATTTATGGACTTCAATCACCAGTGAGTTTACTGCATGGATGGCTGTTTACATCTGCATCAATCAGGCAGATTGCATCAGCAATGAATGACACTTTTATCCAATCAGCTTAATACCTTAAAAGGGGAAGTGGTTTCAACATTCAGAGAGATTTTCCCAGCTCATCTTTGAACAGCCAACTTCTCCCAGAAACACATCAAAGACTTTTCATTGTACTATCATCGGAGACCCTGGTTTGCAGCCTGCCTGTGGAACCTGGACTTGTGCATCCTCATGTTTGCATGAGAGACTCTTATAAAAATGTCATATTATTGACAGATATCCTCTGTTGATTCTGTTTCCTGAGAGATCCTGGCTAATACACCACCTTTTCCCATAACAACCTACATGAGTATGCTACATTTGTTGCAATTCATGAACAAATATTGAAACATTGCTGCTAACCATGGTTTATAGTTTACATTATGGTTTACCTTTTCCACTGTATACATTTATAGGTTCTAACAAAAATGTATAATGCTCCATATATGTCATTGCAATATCATGCAGAAAAATCCCAATGTCTCAAAGTGAATTATATTCCACACATTCTTCCCTCACCCTTCCCTCAGAACCTATGTCAGCCACTAAGATTCAATTTTTGAAGAATAACATTCATATTTACATGCATTAATATTTAGGGCTCAGTACACTGCTTCTGATTTCTTTTATTGGGCACTGCCTATGTACTTGAGAAGTTCTTACCTTTCTATTTTAAAATTCAGCAGTACTCACCAGGATGGGAGTTTAATATTTTCTTGTTCATTGTGTGGTTTTCCACCCACTGAGATAACATCCTATGACAAGATGAACACATTGATATCCCATAAAAATATGCACCAGGTGCACCCTTTCCCACATATCCTTCCATCAATCATGCTCTGCAACAGGGCTCCTTCCCTCCCCAAATTCCCACCATTGTAATTTCAACCACAGACATACATATTCCCAGAGTTCACCTGTTCCTTCCTCTCAATTCCATGGATGATCTGTCCCAACACCACCACACTGCTCACCCTCACATTCCAGCACTGTTGATTCTTGTATAGAAAGTGAGATAAGGATTTTCTTTCATTCTTTTGGTTAAGGGTATCCAGTTCTTCCAGCACCATTTGTTGGAGAGACTGTTCAGTCCTAGCAAAGTAGACTTGGTAGGCTTACCAAAAATCAGTTGACCATAAAAGTGCAGGTCTACTTCTGAATGCTGAATTCAATTCCACTGATCAATGTGTTTTGAACACTTTAGCTTAGTAATAAACTGCAAGGACTGGAAGTGTTAGTCCTCTGATTTCTTTTTTAAGATGTTTTTGCCTATTTGGGACCCTGTTACCTTCCAAAAAACTTGGAAATTGACTTTTCTGTTTCTGTAAAATAGACTATTGGAATTTTTATTGGTATTTTGTTGAATCTATAAATCAGTGTGGGTAGAACTGACATATTCTTAATGATTAGTCTTCCAATCCATTTCATGAGCAATAGTTTAAAGGATGATGACTTACTATTCCGGATTTATTAAAAGCTACCCACACTCCAAAATCTCCCAACAATTTTTCCAGTCTTATCCAATTAACTTGCACAATAATTTTAATTTTCATATAGTCCACTACTCCAAAGGATTTTTCCAAATGTTAATATCTAACATTCTACCTCAACCAAAATGTTTTTTCTGAATAACCCTTGCACATGACATTTGTGTTATCTTGTTTGTAGTTGGAAGTATAAAAATAGATGACATCATTCCTTACAATAATCCTGATGCTGTTCTAATTATCTTAGGTGCATATGCTCAATTTATATTAAAAATTCTCAAGAAACAGGTGCAAGTATTATATCAATTTTAGAGTGGAGGCAAATGTTCAGATGGGCTAATAAATGTGTCCAGTCTTAGAGATAAGTGAATAATGGAGCCTGCAAGGGAATTCCTCCAGTCTGCTCTAAAGCCTGGACATTTACACACCACAATATTTCAGTCTCTCCAGACAGGTGGAAAAGGCTAAAAGCGATAACTCTAAGAACATATAATCACAAGAGAAATATGAAATACAGTAATTTTATGAGCAAATAATTGTAAATAATCAAATTAAATTTTGATTACTTTGAGCAGTGAAAGAGAAGACAAACCAACAAAAAGGTCAAAGAAACAAATGATCAAATATATAATTTTGTGACAACAGAATAAAATAACTTCAAGCGGGAGTTCTTTAAAAAAGAAATGAGGAAAATGAAAAACATTACAGAAATAAAAAATTGGGGATGACAAAATAATTAAACAAACATACCCAAAGCACTACTTTTGCTATATTAGATTTAGAAGATCTCCCCAAATAATCTTAAAATAAAGAAATATATGATCTAGGAGAAGATAATATATATGTTTGCTATGTCAAATTAAATGAAGGAATAATTACAAATTTGTGCCATGATTTTCTAACCAAACAATGTACTAAAACATAAGGCATGAAAAATATAAGGGAACTCATCAGCCATTCAATATAGTGAAAAATAAATAAATCAATGAATTTTAATAAAGAAAAGGAAATTCTCTTTGTATTTTTGAGTAAATATCGGTGTTGCAAATTGCATCACTTTTAATGTGGAGGAAAAAGAATAAATAATATTGCAAATTATAATAAGTTAGAAATTAAATATGTAAGTGATAACATTCAAATAATAATATAGTTGAAATAGTAGATAGAAGAGTAGGTGATGAGAATCAAAGGTGTGAATTTTTTTCATAACCTCTCATAGCAACATGAGTAGATTTGATAAATTTAGATAAACATAAAACACACCATTTCTATATTTTAATAATTCATTTCATAAAGCAGTTGTTTAACATTAAAAAGAAATATATTAGTAAATGACAATTTGTCAATTCTTTTGCTTCAACTTCCACTTTTTATTGTTAGTACTTTTGTAACATTTTTTAAAATTAATTGTGTCATATATAATTTTCAAATTTCCTGTACATGTTTTCCTTGCTTTCTTTCTCCACTTCTTCCATGTTTCCTACATTGATTCTCTTTATCTCTCTTTTTTAAAAAGTATACTTAGATTTCATAAATATTATGCAAAAAATATAGGGATTCCCATATGTCCCACCTCCCACACCTCCCACAACCTCTGACATAAACATCCTTCATTAGTGTGGCATATCAACTACAATGGATATACACATCCTGGGGCTTTACCATTAAGCATGGACCATAGTTCACATTGTAGGCCACACTCTCTCCCACACAGTTTATATGATGATATAAAATGGCCTGTATCTGTCATTGCAATGTCACTCAGGACAATTCCCAAGTCCCGAAAAAACCCCTGTATTACAACTGCTTTTCCCACTCCCTGCCCCCAGAGCATTCAGTGGCCACTGGCTCCACATTAATGTTGTAATTTCTTCCATTGCTTGATCACAATATTCCTATAACAGAATACCAGTAAGTCAACACTAATCCATAGCTCTTCCCCCAATCCTGAGGAGTCTGGGATGGTGATGTCCACTCCACCTCCAGTTGAGAGGGAGCTTATATCCCATTGAAAAGATGGATTGGGTTATCCTGCCTGCAGCTGTAGACTCTCTCCATTCCCTGAGTTGGCCGTTGTCAATCATCATCTCGCTGCCAGGTGTCCTGGGTGAGTCCACTGAGCTGTAGAGTAGTAGTTACAGCTCCACCAAGATTCTGGGCCCAGCAGGCACATGGACAGTGCAAAGACTCCAGTCTCTGGATGAACACCTACAAACTCCAGCACCACATATAGGTTTGAATAGAAGGGACAGATGAACCATGAGCAAGGAAGACATATTTGAGTCCAACCCTGTCACTCTCAGGGGCACAAATTACAAAGTAGGGCCCACGGCAAGGCACCAAACTCTGGAGCTATCCTCCCTGATATAGGACCTAGGTGTCTCCTGAGCCCTCAGGATCCCCACTATTTGTGGTCATATCCGTTTTGGAAGTCTATGAGGTCCTACTGAGATGTGCATAAACGTTACCTCTGGGATGACCTCCTGATTCACTTTGAAGTCTCTTAGTCATATGAACTGCTTTGTCTTTACCTTCTCTCTCTTTTATTCAAGGTCTTTTTCCAGGTGTATTGCCAGTTGGCACTTAGTAGGAATCCCTTGTTGTCATGGAGGCTCTTCCTGGGGAGTCATGTCCCACACTAGGAGGAAGGTAATGCATTCATATGCTGAGTTTGGCTTAGAGGGAGGCCACATTTGAGTAACAAGGGGGCTCTCAGGTGGCAATTCTTAGGCACCCCATAACAATTGGCTAAGTTTCAGTTTCAAGAGCAAAGACTCATAAGGCTAGCTATCAATAACAAGGGCCCATCAGTGGATCATCCTCCTTTGCCAGACACTGCCCCTGCACTTGCGGTACTGTTACTGCTCCCTTGGAGAATGTGGCAGAGCTCTCCAGGATGGGAATTCAGTATTCTCTCATTTACTGAGTGATTCTCCACCCACTGTGAAAATTCCCCATGAACATTTGAACAATTTTATATACCTTGTATATATGTTCAGGTGAATTTCTTCCCATGCAATCCCTATCCCTGACACACCCCACCAACGATCCTCTCCCATCCCAGTTGTAACCCTTCTGTGATCAAAAGATTCTTTAAAGATGAAGCCAATACAATAGCCAAATACAATTAATAGGAAAATGAAATAATAATTATAAGTTTAACTGAAAGAGATAAAATACATGAAAACTTAAGGAAAACTAATAATAAATTAATATTAAAAGATTGGTATACTTAAAAAAGGAAAAATATTTTTAAAAATTAAAAAAATTTTTTTTGACATTTTGCTTTTTATCACTGCAATATCTGGTGTTCAGTCAGTTCCGTGGCACCTTCCCCCACTCATTCCCCAGTGTCTAACTATTTTTTACTTTGTTTTCAAAGAAGATTTAGGTCACAGCAAAGTCAAACACAGAATGCAAGAAACTCTCATATATGCAAACTCCTTCCCCTTTCCTCACCCCATATTAAAACCTTTCTATACATGGATGGAAGCATTGTTATAACTAATATACAAATAATGAAACATAGCTACTAAACATTGTCATTTGTTTACAGTATGGTTTACATTTTAGACCATACACTTTTATAAATTTTGATGATATGTACCATGTCCTGTGCCCATCACTGTAAGGTAATGAAGAACATTTCCACTGACTTCTAAATACCCCATGTTTTTCTATCCTATTCCTCCCTTCCCCCCCCCTTGGGCCCACAATGACCGCCTGGCTTGACTCATTGGATGACAAGATTCATAATTACATGCAACAAGAGGTCTTGACATCCTGGTTTGTCCTCCCCTATTAGGAATCACCCTTGTTCTTGAGAGACCCACACCTATCTAATTCTGAATGAATAGGTCCTCTGAAATTGGGAGTCCACCTCCTTCCCACTCATTATGTGGGTCTCAATCCACTGATACAACACATTATGACAGGATGAACACTCACACACTCCCTAGAAGCTTACTCCAGGTGTGCCCTGTCTGGAATGCTCCCCAAACCAACACACTAAGTCAGTGACCTTTCCTTGTCATATTGCTATAATAGCATTCCCACCTCTGTACTTTTAACCTCATACCTACAAATCCCAAGTGTTTACCTGGTCCCTCTCCCATCTGTCAACCCAGTATCCTGGGTATTCTAATCCACCCTTCCCAATCTACCCATCTGTCAACCCTGCACCACCCAACCGAATAATATCAGTACCTACCTGTCCTATCCCTTCAATACGCAACTACACTCTAACACTTTACCATAGATTACATCCGTATAGGCGATGGCTCACAACCTTCTCTTCTTTCTCTTTATTGTAAACCTGTCTTACAGACAATAGCTCTCTGAGACTGCTCAATTTCCTTAATTCATATCAGTGAGTTCATGTACTGTTCATCCTTCAATGCTTGGCTTGCTTCACTCAACAAAAGGTCTTCAAGATTCATCCATGTTATCCCCTTTGTTAGCACTTTATTCCTTCTTACAGCTGAGTAATATTCCATTATTTGTATGTACCACATTTTGTTTACCCATTCATCTGTTCATGGGTACCTGGGCTCATTCCAACTTTTAGCAATAGTGAACAATGTCGCTATGAACATTGGTGTGCATATGTCTGTTTCTGTCTTTGCTTTCAATTCTTCTGGGTATATACCCAGCAGTGGAATCCCTGGATCATATGGAAGATCTATAGTTAGTTTTTTGGGGAACCAACATACAATCCTCCAAGTGCCTGGACCATTCCAAAATCTCACCAGCAGTGGATGAGTGTTCCCATTCCTCCACATCCTCTCCAACACTTATAGTCTACTGTATTTTTACTAACCATCATTCTATTGGGTGTAAGATGGTATCTCATTGTAGTTTTGATTTGCATTTCCCTAATAGCTAGTGAATGTCGAGCATATTTTCTTGTGCTTTTTAGCAATTTGTATTTCTTCCTTGGAGAAGTGTCTTTTTAGGTCACTTGCCCATTTTTTAAATGGGCTGTTTGTGTTTTTATTTTCGAGGTGTAGGATTTCTTTATATATGCAGAATATTAGGCTCTTATCAGATATATGGTTGCCAAATATTTTCTCTTATTGGGTAGGCTGCCTTTTTATATTCTTGATAATGTCCTCTGAGGTGAAATAGTTTTTAATTTTGAGGAAAACCCTTTTATCTATATTTTCTTTTGCTGCTCATGCTTTGGCTGTGAAGTTCATGAAACCATTTCCTATTACAAGGTCCTGTAGATGCTTACCTACATTATCTTCTAAGGACTTTATGGTCTTGGGTCTTATATTTAGATTTTTGATCCATCTTGAGTTGGTTTTTGTATAAGGTGTGAGATGGTGTTCCTCTCTCATTCTTTTGGATATGGATATCCAGGTCTCCAAGCACCACTTGTTAAAAAGGCCTTTCTCCCCCAACTTAGTGGGCTTGGTGGCCTTGTTGAATAACAGTTCACTGTATATGCAATGATCTGTATTAGAACTCTCATTTTGGTTACATTGGTCAGCATGTCTACTCTTCTGCCAATACCATGTGGTTTTGACAACTTTAGCTTTGTAGTATGTTTTAAAGCCAGGTGGTGTGATACCTCCAAATTCATTTTTCTCTTCCAATATGTCTTTGGTGATTCAGGGCCTCTTACCCTTCCAAATAAATTTTGTAGCTAGTTTTTCCAATTCCTTAAAAAATACAGTGTTGATTTTTATTGGGATTGCATTAAATCTGTAGATTAGTTTGGGTAGGATAGACATCTTGATGAGGATTGTTCTTCTTATCTGTGAACAGGGAATATTCTTCCATTTATTTAAGTCTTCTTTGATTTCCTTTAACAGTGTTGTGTAGTTTTCTGTATATAAGTCCTTTACATCTTCAGTCAAATTTATTCCTAGGTATTTGATTCTGTTAGTTACTATTGTAAATGGTATTTTTTAAAAATTTAATCCTCAGATTGCTCGTTATCAGTGTACAGAAAAGCTACTGATTTTTGAGGACTGATCTTATAGCCTGCGACTTTACTGAACTCCTATGTAAGTTCTAGAAACTTTGTTGTATATTTCTCAGGGCTTTCTACATATAGAATCATGTCATTGGCAAATAATCAAATTTTTACTTCTTCTTTTCCAATTTGGATGCCTTCTATATCTTTTTCTTGCTTCAGTGCTTGCGCAAGTACTTCTAAGACAGTGTTAAATAGGAGTGTCTTGTCTTGTTCTTGGTTTCAGAGGGAAGGCTTTTAGGATTTCTACATTGAAGATGATGTTAGCTTTGGGTTTTTCATATATACCTTTTATCATGTTCAGAAAGATTCCCTCTATTCCTATATTTTGCAGGGTTTTTTTGTCAGGAAAACATGCTGTGTTTTTTTGAATGCTTTTTCTGAATCTATAGAGATGATCATGTGGTTTTTTTCTTTCAATCTGTTTATGTGGTGTATTACATTGATTGAATTTCTTATGTTGATACATCCTTACATAACCGGGATGAAGCCCACTTTGTCATGATGAATAATTCTTTTGATATGTTGTTGAATACAATTAGCAAGTATTTTGTTGAGGATTTTAGCATCTAATTTCATTAGATAAATTTGTCTGTAATTTTCCTTTCTTGTGGTATCTTTGTTTGGCTTTGGTATTAGGGTAAAGATGGCATCATAGAATGAGTTAGATAATGTTCCTTCCACTTCTATTTTGTGGAAGAGCTTCAGCAGGATTAGTGTTAGCTCTTTCCAGAATGTTTGGTAGAATTCACCTGTGAAACTGTCTGGTCCTGGGTTCTTCTTAGTTGGAAAGTTTTTAATGACTGAGTCTATCTCTTTACTTGTAATTGGACTGCTGAGTTCATCAATTTCTTCTTTTGTTAATGTAGGCCTGCTTTTAAGTTTCTAGGAGTTTGTCCATTTCCTCTAAGTTATCATTCTTGTTGCCATATAATTTTTCAAAGTATCCTCTTATGATACTCTTTATTTCTGTGGGGTCAGTACTGATATCCTCTTCCTCATTCCTTATTTTGTGTACTTGCATCTACTCTCTCTTTTTCTTTGTTAATCTGGTTAAGGGTTCATCAATTTTATTGATGTTCTAGAAGAACCAGCTTCGGTTTTGTTCATTTTCTCTAGTGCTTTCTTATTTTTCATTTCATTTAGTTCTGCTCTAATATTTGTTATTTCCTTCTCTCTACTTCCTTAAGGGTTAGTTTGTTGCTGTTTTTGAAGTTCCTCCAAGTGTGCAGTTAGGACTTCAATTTTAACTCTTTCTTCTTTTTTTCATATATGCATTTATGGCTATGAATTTCCCTCTCAGTACAGCTTTGACTGCATCCCATAGGTTTTTATATGTTGTGTTGTCATTTTCATTCATTTCATGGTAGTTAATGATTTCTTTTGAGATTTCCTCCTTGACACATTGTTTGTCTAAGAGTGTGTTGCTTATCTTCCATATGTTTGTGCCTAATGTGGTTCTCTGTCCCATAGTGATTTCCAATTTCATTCCATTGTGGCCAGAGAAATTACTTTGTATAATCTCAATCTTTCTGAATTCATTTATAGTTTTTCTGTGGCCTAGCATGTGGTCTATCTTGGTGTATGATCAATGTGCACTCAAAAAGAATGTATATCCCTCTGTATTTGGGTGTAGTATTCTGTATATGTCTATTAGGTCCAGCTTCTGTAATTTATTATTCAGAGTCTTTGTTTCTTTATTGATTCTCTGTCTGGGTGTTCTAATGTTGATAATGGTGTCTTACAAGTCCCCTACTATAATTTTTGAGGCATTTATGCCTCCACTTACTATTTCCAGTGTTTGCCTCATGAATTTTGAGGTGCTCTGATTAGGTGCATAAATGTTTATGATTGTTCTCTCTTCTTGAAAGATTACCCCTTTTACTAATATATAGTATCCATCTTTGTTTCTTACAGTAGTTTTGCATTTAAAGTCTGTATTGTCCAATATTAAGATAGCTACTCCTGCCCTTTTTTGGTTATTGTTTTTTTGTTAAACTGTTTTCCAGCATTTCACTTTCAGCTTCCTTGAATCCCTGGGTCTAAGGTGGCTTTCTTGTAGACACCATAAAGATGGGTCATATTTCCTTATCCATTCTGCCAATCTGTGTCTCTTGACTGGTGAGTTTACTCTGTTAACATTCAGATTTTTTACTTTCAGGGAATTTCTTACATCAGTCATATTTTCTTTGTGTTTATGTATATCATATATTCTTTTTATTTCTCTTTTTGTCTTTTTCATTGTTCTTACCCTCTCCTTCAACTCTCTCTCTCTCCTCTTTTATCTTTTCAACCTTTAGAACTTCTTTTGCATTTCTTGAAGGGCAGGTTTCTTATTGGCATACTGTCTTTTTTTCTGCTTATCTGTGAATATTTTGAACTCTCCATCATTTTTGAATGCCAGCTTTGCTGGTTAGAGATTTTGTGGCTTGATATATTTTAATCTGGGTACCTTGAGTATTTCATACCACTGTCTTCATGCCTCCATAGTTTCAGATGAGAAATCAACGTTTAATCTTATTGAGCTTCCCTTGTATGTATTCATTCTTCTGCCTGTTCAAATCTGCTGTTATGTGACTCCAGCATCTTTTTGATTTCTTGGATTGTGCCATTCATCACCATCATATCCATTATCATTTTATATATGTTTACAGTTTCTTCAGTATGTTATCCCAGTGTCTTTTTAATATCCTTAATTTCTTCCTTCACTTCATTAAGTTGGTCCATGATCTTTGTTTTGACAGCTTTGATTAGTTGTTCAATGTTCTGCATCTCTTCCTGGTTTTTAGTTTGTTCTTTGGACTGGGCCATATAAGACTTAGCAAAATGAATATTTAACTCATGTAAGCAGTGTAGAGTACTGGGGGAAAAAGTGGAGTACTTACAATGGAATGGGAAAATAAATTGAGAAAAATATATTGAATTATTTAAAAGACCAGAATGATGAGAAGAGAGAGAAAGAAAAAACAAATGGCTGAAAGGAAAAAGTTAATTTTAAAAAAAGGAAGCAGATTAGACAAGATAAAAATCATAACCAGTAAAGTTGAGGACTAATGAAACAAAGATGGAATGTAAGAACCAGAAGGTAGAAAGATAAAGGAAGGAAAAGAGATAGCATTTGGTGGACAAAATCAATATACACAGAAAATGGGAAATCAAGGAACAAGAAGCACAGCAAAGAAGGAACAAGCTGGTAGCACCTAATTTTTAAAAAGGGGTGGGGGAGGAAAGAGGAAAGAAAAGCAACAGACAAACAAACAAACAAACCAGAAACCAAACAAACACAAAAGCAAGCAGTCAAACAAAGCTAAGGAAGAACAGTGTTCTTTCCTGGGCCCTTGTGGAGCCTCTCACTCTGCCTGTGTTTATCAATTAATTACCCACAGGTTTCTCTCTGCACGTTTTGAGGTATATTTTAGTGAGTAAACTAAGTTAATTTTTTTTAAGTAACTTTTTTTTTTTTTGGAGACATAAGGGACCCAAAAGACATTAGTACAACAATAATGTCTGTGTTTTCCCTGTCCTACATTTTGGGCTGAATGTTAGATATTCTGCTGAATCCCTACTTTTTGAGGAGCTGGGAATTGAACTAGGGACCTCATATATTGAAGATAGAAATTCCTCCACTGAGCTAACTTACTGATTGGGTCAGTTAGTTCTTCAGAAAGCTATTTAGTCACTTTCCCCTGTGAAGGTTTTACTCTCTTGTGGCAGCAGGATTCAGCAGGACGTATATGCAGATATCCCCTCCCCTCTCCTGGTCAGGTTGAGTTCCCTTTTGAAATTCTAATGGGACCCTGATGACTGAGTTCACATCAAGGAAATGTTTTACAAGCCTCTTCTAGACCACCCACTTCAAGCCAGCTGGTGTGCTCCCCAAAGTTCTAAGGGGATCCAGACAACAAAGTTCACCATATCAAAGTGATTTAGAAGCCTCTTCTTGACCACCCCTTCCACCCAGGGGACCCTAAATAAGCTTGTGGAAACTTATTAAGCACTACCCACTGCCTGACTCCCTTAGGAGAGTTGAAATTCTGATAGCCTTCAGTGCAGAACTATTAAATTGTCTAAGTCTGCCCTCTCCCAAACCAAGCCTCCCTATCCCAGGGCAGCTAAGTAAATCAGGCTCCCTCAGCAGATTTGCCTCTCCCCTCAGCCTGGTGCCACTTCAAGCCAGCTGGTGTGTTCCGCAAAGCTCTAAGTGTCCAGGCAACCAAACCCACAGAAAGGAAACTCCTCTCCATCCTTTGCCAGAACCTTCCCACTTTCAGAAAATGCTCCCTCTCCCTGGGTTGCTGGCAGGAGTTGGGGCTCACCCTAGCCCTTTGACCTGAAGGTGGGGCTTAGACATCCATGTCCACGATTTCCAGCTCGGGGCTAAAAACTCATGGTTTTATCTTGAGCAATCTTTCTCCCTGTCCAGCTCCCTCTAGATCGATGTCCAGAAAGCTCTTGCTCCATAGGTTCCCAGAACAGCTCACTTGGGCAGGATCCTGTACCCAATTAGCTGTGTTTGGCGTGAGAGATGGTGAGTGCCCACTTAAACCGACGCCATCTTGCCCCTTTCCCTATAGTATGTTTATCGTTCTTTGTTATTTGGGTGATGCTGTCCTCATAGATTGAGTTTCTTTGTGTTTTTTACTTTTCTATTTTTTTTTTTTTTGCAAAAGTTTGAACAAATTGGTATTAATTCTTCTTTGAATGATTGGTAGAATTCATCTTTGAAGGCATTTGATCCTGTGCTTTTCATCTTTCAGAATTTTTTGATGACAGTTTCAATATCTTTACTTGTAATTGATTTGTTGTGCTCTTCCATTTTTCTAGAGTCAGGGTAGGCTGTACATGTGTTTTGAGGAATTTGCTCATGTTGTCTACATTGTATAATTTTTGATGTGCAAGTTGTTCATAGTACCTTCTTATGGTCTCTTTTATTTCAGTGGGATTAGGAGTAATGTTGTCCTTCTCATTTCTGATTTTATTTATTTGTATCTTTTCTCTTTTTTTTCTTTGTCAGTCTAGCTAAGGATTTGTCAATTTTGTTGATCTTCTCAAAGAACCAACTTTTGGTTTTGTTCATTCTATTGTTTTGGTTTTGATTTCATTTATTTCTCCTCTAATATTGTTTATTTCTTTCCATCTGATTACATTGGGATGTTTGCTGTTCTTTTTGGCGTGCCTGCATGTATTTAGTTAGGTCTCTGATATTAGCTATTTCTTCCTTTTTAATGTATGCATTGAGGGCTATACATTTCCTTCTCAGCACCAACTTCACTGAATAGCATAGGTTTTGATATGTTGTGTTTTTGTTTTCATTCATCTTGATATATTTACTGATTTCTCTTGCTATTTCTTCTATGACCCACTGATTATTTTAGAGTGCTTTGTTCCATCTCTATATATTTATAAATTTTCCCTTTTTCCTTTCAGTGTTGATTTTCAGCCTCATTCCATTATGTTCAGAGAAATTGCTTTGTATAATTTCAATCTTCTTAAATTTATTGACACCTGTCTTTAGACCTAACATATGGTCTATACTCAAGAAGGATCCTTGATCATTTGAAAAGAATGTGTATTCTGCTCTTTGGTGGTGCAATGTTCTATAAACGGCTGTGAGGTTTAGTTCATTTATCATATTATTCAAGTTCTCTGCTTCCTTATTGATCCTTTGTCAGATGTTCTGTCCAATTATGGGAGTGTGGTATTGAAGTATCCAAGTATTGTTGTAGAGATGTCTATTCCTCCCTTCAGTTTTGCAAGTTTTTGTTTCATGCATTTTGGGGCACCCTGATTGGATGCATAATATTTATTAGTGTTATTTCTTCTTGGCGAATTACCCCTTTTTAAAATTCATCTCTATAGCAGTTTTGCATTTAATATCTATGCTGTCCGATATTAGTATCATTACTCCAGCACTTTATTAATTATATTTTTATGGAATATCTTCTTCCAAACTTTTATTTTCAGCCGAAATTTGTCCTTGTAGACAACATATAGATGGCTGATTTTTTATTGATTCTGTCAGACTGTTTTGTGTGAGAGGTTCAATCCATTAATATTCAATGTAATAACAGTAAAGAGATTACTTTCTTCATCCATTATATTTTTTGACTTTTCAATGACCTGTCTTATTATTATTGGTCTTTATAGCCTTTTTGTTCCCCTTCCTAATATTCTTCATTTGTTCCCTCTTTTTCAGGCCTCTCTATCCTATCTTTACCTTTCATGTTGCAGCACTCCTTTTCATATGTCTTGTAAATGTGGTGTCTTTGTGAATTCTCTTTTAGTTTTTGTTTATCTGTGAAGACTTTAAAATCACCGTCAGTTTTGAAGGACAATTTTGATGGATGAAGAATTCTTGGCTGGGAGATTTTCTCTTTCAGAACCTTTAATATACCTATGGTTTCTTTTGAGAAATCAATACTTAATCTTCTTGAGTGTCTCTCTTATGTGATGAATTGCTTTTCTCTTGCTACTCTTAGCATTTTCTTTTTATATCTCGCAGTTTTCTTTCTGAATAGTAGCTGTCTTAGAGTAGGTCTATTTGGATTTCTTCTGTTTGGACTGTGTTGTCCTTCTTGGATATTTATAATTATGTCTTTCATAAATGTTAGGAAATTTTTAGCCATTATTTCTTCAGCTATTTTTCTGCCTCTTTTCCATTCCTTCCTCCTCCTGGGACACTTATAACAAATATGTTTGTGCATTTCCCATTGTCATTCAATTCCTTCTGACCCTGTTCCATTTTTTCCATTCTTTTCACTTTGTGTTCTCCTGTCATTTCAAGTTCATATGCTCTGTCTGCCAACCCACTTAGTATGTCCTCAACCAATTCAAATGTTCTATTATGTGCCTCTAATGTATTTTTAATCCCATCCATTGTGTCTTTCATTCTGATAAGTTCTGTTTATTTTATTTCTAAAATTTCAAATTTTTCTTTGTGTTCAACCAGTATTTTCTTAATATCCTTAATCTTTTTAGCCATCTCATTGTATTTATTATGGATATTTGTTTAGATATCTTTGATTACTTGGCTCAAATACTGTGTTTCATTTAAAAGTTTAATTTATTCCTTTGACTGTGCCATATCTTGCTGTTTCTTATTATGGCTGTTAATTATTTGCTGGAGTCTTGACATCTTATTTTTTGATGTGTTTCTTCTGTGATCAGTTTCCCCCTGTAGCCTATGACATTCTTATTGGATTGCTTTTTGCTAAAGCTTTCCCTGTTCCTCCTACAGGAAGGTTAGTTTATTCTGCTTGTTTTTTTTTGTTTGTTTGTTTTGTTTTTTACACAGTTTTTTCTTTCATTGTTATTACCTGGAGGGCTAATTTGTGAATAGTGTCTCCATTGAGACCACCTTCTCATCTCCAGTTTTCTAGTCAAAACAGTCCTAAGGGACCTATAAAGGGGATGTAGATTGATTCCAATGTGCTTTGAAGAGGAGACTCTAAAGGACTCCTATATTCTCTTTGATATCTCCCCCAATCTACACTTTCCTAAGGTACGTAAGAGGTAGTGTTTTTCATCCAGCTGTTCTCCACTGCCCTAAGATTTTTCTGTGTCTTTCTCAGCTGACTTAGCTCATGGTGTGGGTGTGGTTGTGGCTGATGTTCCCAGGCTTACCCTGGATGAAACTGTTGCACAGCTCTCAGACCCTGAAATCTGATTTTTTAAAATCAACTGCCACTCCTTATGCTGACCCGTGTCTAGGTGGGTGGGGTGATTCTGCCAGCACTGTCTTGAGAGAGAGTGAGCAGAATGCTCAAGGTTCCTTACTTTCCTGGGGCACATTAGAGATGAGAGTGCAGCAGCCCTTTATTGTGGGCATGGTGAATCTGCCTGCACTTCCTAAGAGAGTGTGTGTAATCCTTTCCTTTTGGGGGATGTTGGGACCAAGAATATGCAGCACAATGCTCCCTGGAAGCTCACACTCAGTGTGTGCAAATTCACCCTGCCTACCTTAAAGGGCTGCAGTACTCCTGGTCTGGTCCCAATACCAGACTGAAATCCACCTAGCAGAATTTTCCAATCAACAGAAGTAGGTGGTGTCAGGCCACTTATCCTCTCCTGCCTTTGGAAAGGGGAGTTTCTTCTTCCAGCTATGGAGCTGGTCAAAAGGTAGCCTGCCTGACCTGTGGGTGATGGACAACTGCCTATGCAACTTGAAGGAATCTATCCAGGAATCTTTACCGCAGATTATCTGTCCCTTCTTTCTGCTTTTCCCTGGATGGTGCTTTCTTTTCTTCTGTTCCCTAAAGTCCCCAAACAATTGATCTGAACAGATCCTGACTGATTATTAGTTGCCTTGAGGGATGAGCTGATTGTTAGAGCTTCCTACTCTTTCACCAATTTTGGTCTCTCTTTCATGGGTTAAACTTGATCTTCTTTTCTAGATTTCTTTTTTTTTTTAAAGTTGGATGCTGAAATTATTGGTATGAGACTTTTCTTTTTTATAAATTTAATTTTAAATTATAATATATGAAACCAAATCTCTTTTAATTGTACATTTCTTTTAATTTTGACACATGTATATATATAAACACCAGTATAATAAGATCATAGAATGGGTGCATTATCCAAAATCTACCTCATTTTATCTCTTTGTGGTCACATATTTTCCCCACACCTAACACTTGGCAACCACAATTTCCTTTTTTAAGTGCGTTGTAAAAGTGGAATCAGACTGATCCCTTTAGAGACTGGCTTTTTAAATTCATCGTAACATCTTTGATATTCACCAATTTAGTTTTCTATGCATGTGTGTTTATTTATTTGTTTTTTCTATATTTTTATCCTTTCAATTTCTTAACTGTATTTTCTGCATTTTACATTTCAGAAAGTTGTATTTTCTGTATTTGTGAATCTAACTTAAATGTATATGATGTAAAATTTGGAAAATCACTCAATTGTACCCTATTCCTCAAAGTATCAACTCCCCAAAGATCTATTTCTTTTATGGTTGCTCTACAGTGGCTTCAGGCAGGTATTTAATTTATCTAGAATGTATGGTGATTATATGTAGGAGAATTGGAATATATTTATCCTCCATAAATGGAACTCATGAATTTTTGCAGATATCTTTTATCATAATATAAATATTCTCTTAATTTTACATTTGATAGGCTATTTTAGATTGAATACATTTTAATTTTATCAAATATCTTTCTTTCAGATAATATGATTATTTTATCATTGTTCCATTTTGTTTTGTAATAATGGTTAAAGGCATTAATTGTTTAAGTTTTCTCAATATGGCATTTTAAAAATAAATACAACTGGGTCATGATGTATTATTTTGTTTATATTTCATTGGCACAATTTGCTTTGTATTTTGTAAGAAATTTTTGTTTGTTCTTCCTTTATTTTTCTTGTTATATCTTAGAAAAATTATGATAAATTAACTTTTTATGCCAAAAACATGGTCTCTTAACCTGTCTCCATCAGCTTCTCCAGAAACCACTATTGTGATAATCAATGAGATTCTGCTGAAATATGCATGAGCATAATCTCTAAAATGATCTCCTGACTCACTTTGAAATAT
Organism: Cabassous unicinctus; assembly: GCA_029593785.1. Classification (NCBI taxonomy): domain Eukaryota; kingdom Metazoa; phylum Chordata; class Mammalia; order Cingulata; family Chlamyphoridae; genus Cabassous; species Cabassous unicinctus. Next base: position 4,369 of record JAQZBX010025210.1, on the reverse strand, counting down.
CTTAAGCATAAAAACTCATTTATATTTGAAATTTCCCCCTTTTGTTCAAGGTCTTGTGCCTGGGAGTTTCATCCCCAGGAGTCATGTCTCACATTGGGGGAGGCGAAGGTAGTGAATCTACATGTTGACTTTAGTTTAGAGAAAGGCCAAATTTGTAGGTTTTTAAAAGTCATTTTAAAAATGCATTTCATATTTTTTGTTCCTCAGTTTTGTGATTTAAAAAATAAAATATGATATAAACAACTAATTGGCTCTATTCCCTAGTTTTTGCATATGAGTTCTTTGCCTGCCAATATATACTATATTTTACTTGGAAACTGAATTCCATAATATTTGTCAGTTTCTATGTATTGATTTGCAGCTTTTAATATGTTCATTCCTAGTAGTTTCTATTAGTACTTCTCTTCAGAATTATTTTCTTCCAAGTATTACCTTTCTGAGAGTCTAATAGATGCAAGTTAGTGAACAGAATTGTTATCTCTAGGTTCAGTGATCATCAATGAAAGCATCTTTAAATATAAATTGAAAAACTCTGTAGCAGTGTTGCTTCATTTATATTTTTGATAGTACTATAAATAATATTACACAGGAATGCCACCATTATGTTTCATTTGCCTTATTGTGTCCTGATATAATGTAGACAAAATCTGCTTTGGCTAATAAGCTGTACTATAATTTTATGAAGCTTTTTAAGTTCCACAAATTGTTAATTGCTTCATGGGCTTGATACATATGAAATGTAATTTAAAGCTTCCATTAAAATTTAAATAAAATAAATAAATAAATAAATAATAAACAAGCCTACACATTTCTTAAGAATTTTATCTTTAATTTTTTTCAGATTTAAGTTTTATTCTCATAATGTGAATATTTTAATTAGGTAAGAGAAATCACACAATTTTATGGATTTTGACAAAATATATATTGGCCTGTATCTATCATTGCAATATCATGCATGATAATTCCAATGTCTCCAAAATACCACATGTTACACTTATTCTTCCCTCTCCCTTACCTTAGAACCTCTGGTGACCACTGACTTTAATTCAATTATACAAGTTCTTCCATTGCTAGAATAATAATGTGATAATAAATTAATAATAGAATAATATTGTCTACTTATTCCATTGTTTGTTCCTCAATCTCGATGATTTGGAGATGGTGATGCCCAATCTGTTTCTGATTTACAGTGGCCCTAGATCTCATGAGGAAGGATTGGTGGATGTGTCTTGCTCTGTTTCATTGAGGAGGCATTGTCCATCATCAACCTTTTGTTAGCTGTCTTGAGTGTGGCGAATGAACTGGAGAGTAGGTGTTGCAAATCTACTGAGATTCAAGGCTCAAACAACATATGAACAGGCCAAAGATTTAAGTCTCTGGGACATATATTTAACAAGTATAGTGCCAATTATAGGTTCAACTAGCAGACAGAACAACCATGTGTAGGAAAATTATAATTGAGTCTAACCATGTTACATTAGGGAGTAGAAATTCCAGAGTAAGGCCCACTGACAGGTTGCCAAATTCCAAAAGTGCTGCCTATAGTGTCTAGATGTCTCTAAAGACCTCAGGACCACCACTACTTGAGGCATTTTTACTATGGCCAGCAGTGAGATTCTCCTGAGATACGCACAAGCATTACCTATGGAATGACTTCCTGACTCACTTTGAAATTTCATTTGTATTTAATATTTCCCCCTTTTGGTCAAGGTCTTTTTCAGAAGAATTGCTAGATAATCCTTGGTAATAATTCCTCAGTGCTAGGCAAGGAGGCTCATCTCGAAGAGTCATGCTCCACATTGGTGAGGGAGTAAAGTACTGAATCCTCATGCTAAGTTTGGCTTAGAGAGGGGCCAAATATATAGGTTTTTAAAAAGTCATTAAAAATGCTCTGCAAAAGTTTCATTCCATGTAATCAAATAAAGTTAAATTTAGTAATTTAAATTTGCAAATTATGTAGAAAAAATGTTAATAGTATAATCCTGATGTCACCTTGATTGTGGACTTCTATCCTTCAAAACGTGAGACAACAAATTCTTGCTGTTTAAGCCAACCAGTCTGTGGCATTTGTTACAACATCCATGGAATCACCGACATTGTAATTCACGAATTCAGAAGGTTGAAAAGAAGTAACAGAAAATAATATGCACATATGAAATTAATTATTTTAAATATCAGCATACCTGTAACAATGTTTTGGAAACTTTATTAGTATCCATATCACATGACATTCTCCTAAATACTCAATAGCACATAATTATGCCATTGCTTCCTGGTTGGCAATTTTTGTCTTGACTGGACCCATTTTCCACCTGTGCAGCTCTTAATTGTAATCATTCTAAAAAATTAGTTATCTAAATTTGTCATCAAATCTGTTGTTAAGACAAAGCTGAAATTTTTACTATTCATGGTAAGGGAGTACATCCTCTTTGTAAAGTGTGTCAGTGTCTCAGAGGGGAAAAAGTAATGTCATAAATTATGGAGAATTGGAGGTGATATAAATGAGGATTGGATAGGTATCAAGTACAACAATCCAAGATTGATGCAAACAGCAAGGCATTGACTTGGAGGTGAGATTCAAAGAATCTTAGGGAATAAAGTATATGTTGATATTTTCCATTGGACAGTTGATGGATTTTTCAGGAATTTCCGATAATAAACAGGAAATAATTTTCCTAGGCAGAATATTCCAAGGAAAATAAGTTTATGGCAAGTAAGAAATAGGAATATCCATTTCATGCCATTCAAGACAGAGGAACAGCTCAAATTCATGCCATTGTATAAAATAAACGGTGGTTTTTATCCTTAGTGCTAAGGTTTAGGTTCTCAGTCACAAACTAGTTCATTTATCTTTCCAAAAATTTCTAAAAAGTTTATTTCATGTACAAACTGTCTTTGTATTAAAGACTATGAAGTGGCCTACTGCCATTATATATAAGAAGAAGTTAAAAATGTTATATAGTTTATGTTCACATTAATATAAAATTATTTTTCTAAACAATGGGAAATTAGGTAGCATATTTTCTTAATATAACATATGATGAATATTCCAGTGACTACAATATGGTATAACAGACATTTCATTCTTTAACTACTTAAACCTGAGTTGTTACTTCAAAGTGTGAAAATCAATTTAAAAAGTCACATGGATTATGTCCAAAGCCTACAGTTACCAAAAATAAGATTCTAACAAATATAACATTGAATTTTGGCAAGCAAGTACAATTTCTATATTTTATTCTTCTGTTTTCCTTTTAGGCTCAATGTCTGTCAAAGCTAATGACACAATAGGGGTGGTGCTGATGAGCTCTATATCAGGAAGTGGCCAAATAAATTGGGATAATCATGGCTTTTCCTCCTGAAATTTTGTCCTAGGAGACTTTATGTCTAACAGAAAAACTAGAAATTAGTCTCCTGAGCTGGACAAAAATAACGTGTGTTTCATATCTCTTAAGAATATTTTTGCTTCTTAAAATAATTCCTTTGAATATCATTCTCTAATAAAATGTTAAACACTTTGCAGTCAGATGATGAATTCTTTCTAGAACTTCTCTCTAAATATTGTAATGCTCTGGCCACATTAGAGACTATTGTCTCCACTTCAGAAATATTAGATTTTATATACAGATCTCTATCCATTCTCCATATCTATCCTGAGGCTTTCATTGACTGTTTCAGAATATCTGAAAAAGAGTAAGAGGTAAAAGAGTGATAACGGAAACTCAACTCAAATGTCAAATTGCCTAGGGATAGTTAGAAAGGCTGAAGTTTCAGACCATAATATAATGAAAACAATATGAGTTAAGCTGTGATTATACCTAAGAGCTAAGTAAATGCTTCTTTATCCATGGGCTTTTGTTAATTGAACATTCTTAGTTACATGTTGCCTTTCATTTCTTTTTTCCTGTTTTTTAAATTTTATTTTTTGTGTTTTCCCTGCTTCCCTTCACCTTTATGCACATAGGTATTTGGTTTTCACAACTCATTCTAGAGGAATTAATGCCACCATTTTCATTACAGATATTAAAACTTAAGAGTAAAGATCTGCTCTAAAGCCCTTGTTTATCTAGTAGAATGATTACAATCAATGTATGAGGCTTCAACTTTTTTTGTTATTTCAAATTATGAGTTCCTGTGAACTACTGAAGGGGGAAAATCACTACACTCCACTGAAATATCGAATCATTCTGGGAATGGATGGTGTGAGGAATTCTAACTCTTCTTGCTGTCATGCAACATTCAGCACACTGTTTCCTGATTCTATTCATTCAGATGTTTTCTTGTATTATTGCAAAGGGTATATTGCGAAGATCAGATGGATGCAAATGGAGATTTAGGATGCAGTTTAATTGGTAAAATGACGAGTTCT
>JAQZBX010025209.1:0-29685 GCA_029593785.1 Cabassous unicinctus | reverse complement strand
TTCATGCATGCATGCTAAACATCAATTAAAAAGTTAAAAATAATTTTATTTCAATGAATTTTTAAAATCTCAAATGGGGTTTTGTAATCCAAAGTCAAAACACATTTATTTTTTATAGCTTCAGAATTTGAGAAGTAATCCCAGACCATGCTTTCCAAATCCGGTCTTTGCTATTTTGCAAACTTCTGAATCCTCAAATTTAAACTACTCCATTCTAAATGTACAGTTTTAAAGAATTACTATATGCTTTTTGAGAAAAGTGTTTTCTTAAAACATTCCATCAAATACAAGAATGGTTTTTATACAAAGATCTAAAGGGAAGAAATATTAAACTTACCAAAAAATCATTTATTAATTTTTAAAAATAACAGTACTTGTACTGTTCTCTGTTATAAAAAAGAACATGTAAAATTAAATGATTTTTGTTGGCTTTCACAATTTTTTACTCCTTACACAATGACAATCCTATTTAAGATCTTTTATGTAAGTAAAATTTTTAGGTATCAACATGGCTGTAAAATGTAATTCCAAAGTGGCAGCAGGTTACTTTTGTGGAAAAGAACTCACCGGTATGTTCCCTCAAATGCATATTTTTTTTTTTTACTTTAAAAAAAGTTAATGGAATAAGTTTTTCAACCAACTTTGGGTACTATCTAGCATACTCTCCCCAAACAAAAAGGGAATCAAAACTTCCTCATTTTAGGAAATTTCCCAGTTTTTACATTATAGCTTAATTCCCTGACTCCTTTTTTGACTGCTAAATTCAATATTTAATTTTTAATTTAATGCATTTTGATGTAATAAGAATTATATTTTAAATGGTCTTAAAAACTCGGAGCACAAATATCACAGCAATACTCTCAAGGCACATCCTTTGACTGCAATGAAGTAAGAGATGAAAATAGACAGATATCTGAGGAAAGGCATTCCCACTGTTGAAAGTGAGCAAGCTTTTAACATATGAGCAAGCGATTTTTTTCTTTTTTAGAAAAAAACCTTGCCCATTCCATCCCTGGCGTTGTGGCAGTTTTGAAGAATGGAAAGCCAACATTCCCAGTATGGGTCCAAGATCATGAGAATTGATATATTTACAAAATATCATACATCTCTATTCAGGTGCTCCTTGTCTGTGTTTAAAACCCCACCACAGAACTCACCCAGATTGGATAAGTGGCAGTCATTGCTCAAAAACACTATAAAAGAATGATCAAACTGCTGTTAACTGGTGCAAAAGATTTCAGTTTTTCAACAATACAATAGAGGACCATGGTACTGGGAGGAAAAGATGGGGAGAGTTTCTCTGGGAAATTAGGATATTCTGGAACACCTGTATATACTAGAGTATGCAGAAAGCCAGAAAGCAAACCAAGGAAAAATGCGTGCTCTGAAAAAAAAAACTGGGAAGTCCCTTAGCCATCAATCAGGTTGGTCTCTAGGGCCAGTTCAAGCCTGAATAAAGATGGAAGGATAGCCCCAGCAAAGAGCCAATATTCAAGAGTGTGAGAGGGTTTTTTTTTCTTTGTTTGTTTTTGTTTTTTTCTGTACAGATGTCCAAGAATGCTTTTGCCAGAACATTAGTTAAATACAAACTAATGGAACAGAGAATTCAGTGACCATAGATTATAAGGAATACAATGTTTTCAAAAATGGTTTGGAAAAATCATTAAACAGACTAGTTCAGAAGAAGAGAGAGAATAGGTCAGAAAGCATATTTGAAGAAATAATGACCAAGACTTCCTAAATTCTGTGAAAAATATGTATATCCACATCTAAAAATCTGAAAAAAACTTTAATAGGCCAAATTCAAGAGATCCAGAGAAAGACACATTAAAATAAAATATCAAAATAAAAGGACAAATAGAATCTTAAAAGTAGTGAAAAAAGTGACTCATCATATACAAGGACTCTTCAAAAAGATTAAGCACAGTTTTCTCATTAGAAATCACAGAGGTCAAAAGGAGGGGGCCAATATATTTAAAGCGATGAAAGAAGAAACAAAGCATCAAGAAAGAATTCTGTATTTTGCAAAACCGTTTGTTTTTTTTTAATTGAGGAGGTAATCAAGACTTTCAGAACTGAACAAATTTGAGGGAGATCATTACCATTAGACATGCCCTAAAAGAAATACTAAAATGTGACTTTCAATTTGAAATGAAAGCATATTAGATAATATCTCAAAATTATGACTACATAAAGATCTGTGATAAAATTAAACACATTAGAAACTACAAATATTAAGATAGTTTTGCTACAAAACTACTTTTATGTCTACATGATACAAAATACAAATGCATAAATCATAAACTATAGATTCAGGAGACATTGATTTAAGATGAAATTGTGAATTAAATAAGAAAAAAAAGGAGAAGGTGAATAATATGGAAGAAGAGTTTTCACTGGCTATTGAAGATACTTTGGTAATAATTAAAACTAGATTGCAATAAATTTAAAATATTAAATGCATTGCCTAAACAAAAATATCTAAATCTATTCACAAATAAAGGGAAAAGGAATCAAGATGATTTACTACAAAGGATCAACTAAACAAAAAAAGAAGGTAGTAATGAAGAAAATGAGGAACAAAAAGATACAAGACATGCAAAAACAAATAAAATAGCAAAGGTAAGTCTGACATTGTCAGCAATTACATTAAATGTAAATGGATTAAACTCTACAATTAAGACAGGGATTGGCAGAATGGATTAAATACATAATATAAGTATATGCAATTTACAAGAGACTCATTTTAGTTACAAAACACAAAAACTGTAGGAATTAGAAAAATATTCCATGCACATTGCAATCAAAAGAGAGGTGAATTGGGTTGGATGTTTGGGAGAAGATGGCATAGTAGAAAGCTCTAAGAATTTTTCTCTCCACCAAAATATGAATGAAATAGGAGGCACTGTCTGTATTATGTGTTATGGAATTCTGGAGTCTCATGGAATGTTTGCAGTGTCCAGGGAATATTTGCATTTAAGAGGCTGGTACATTGTAGTAAATACTAGCAAGTTTCTCCTTCTGTGTAGCAGTTATTACCTATCCCCCAATCACATTGCCAGCAGCAGAGGGGGATTGCACCCGGGGTTTCTGTTGCAGTTTTTTGGTAGCAGGTTGGACTATGAAGTTTTAATTTTGCAACTCCATGGGCTGAATGGTCTAATTACTGATTACTGCTTTTGATCAGCTGCTGCAGATCACTCCACATCTGGCTCTGAGTGTGGCCATTTTTCCTTTTCTCCTCAAGGTAAAACAGTAGAGTAATTTTTAAGAAGCAATGCTTATTTTTCTCCTTTCTCTTCATTCCCTGCCTAGAAGCACATTAATATGGAAAAGTCACAAATTAATGGCCCAAAGGTAGGAAAAATAATTTTCCATAAATCATTCCTTATGAAGATCACATATTGGAATTAAAACTCAAAAGACTCTAAACAAATTTTCTTTAATATCATGTTCTCCCTTCTGTGTAGTCAATTATATTTCTGACTCCCTCTTGTAAGGACACTTATATTTCATTTAGGGACTACAGATATAACATCCTAATCTCAACATCCTTATCTTAATCACATGGGAAAAGGCCCTTTTACTATATTAGGTAACATTCACATCATCCAAGGATTGAGACCTAAATAAATAACTTGGATATCTTTGGGGATTATTGGTCTATTATTCAATCTACCACATTCCATGTATCATTTCCCCCTTGAAACTGTAATCCACTATATATATATTAGTTAGGTGTGGTGGTTAAGCCTTGTCCTTGGCCTCACTTGGTGCATAGTTTGCAAGAAATTAAGGTGCTTTCCAGCCAAAGTTGCACCACTTTCATCACTCTCATGGACGCTGGATAACATGGCATCTCAGGTCCAGACTCAGCTGCTTGAACCTACTGTAGCCTGGAATGAAATACTCTCTGCTTATTCTGGGTGCGAATGAAAGATAAGAACCCCACTCAGCACATCATACACCATCAAAGCAGGTGAAATAGCAGAATCCTGATACATTCAGATGGATACTGGAATCTCAGGTCTTTTCTGCATCACCTGGGTTTCAAATTGGAGTCTTCTGCAATCCCCTTTCCAAGATGTATTGTAGCCTATAAGCAAAAACAAGAACCCCACTTCCACATGCAGTAGGAGTACATGTAGTATTCGAGTTACAATTGTGTCTACCTTCTTCCACTTTTTCTAGACTTTTTATGCTCATTTTTGCATAATTCCAAATATGTTAGTTAAATTGGAATGATCTAAGAGAAATAGAGCTATTTACTCTTGGAGAAATGCTAATACATCTTCTAACAGTTCCTCTCCTTGATCCAACTGGGAAATTACATTTGCTTTGCCCTGCTTCTAGGAAAGAGATACAATATAATTTGGATTATGTGCTTATAACAGTGCATTATCTTCAAGGCCAGTGGAGACTATGAGAAGAATAAAATAAACATTGACGTTCAGAATAGGAAAGCACATCCTAAACACTGGATATTGACAATCTTTCAAGAGCAAAAGGATGGTTTACCTTGTGCCATAGACAGTAAGGATCTGTGGTCATTGAGGCCCATGCCCAAGTTCAAGACTGCAGTAACTTCACTCTTTTCATAAAAGTAAAAATTATATTTTAGTGCTTGAATAGTTTTTTAAAAGAATCCAATAAACATAAAACCCACCTGAAAAAAGTTATATATGGAAAAGTGTGTGCCTATTATTTCTCTATTGTGTTGGGAAAATCAACATAGTCACTAAAGCATAATAATTATTCAGATAATATTTAATCAATTTATATATTCATTTAAATAATATTCATTGCATTCTCAGCACAGTTCTGAGTATTTGAGATTGAGTAACAAGAAACACATAAAGTTTTAGTCAGGAATATTAGATTCCAGCAGTGTGAAAAAATGTGATGAGTAAAAAGTGAAGAATCAAATTTCTTCCCGATAGTTTTAAGTGCTATGAAAAAATAAGTGCAGAGATTGGAGTGGCATATGAAGAAGCTCTTCCAGATATTGTTTAATAGATAAAGAGAGTTCAGATACACAGACAGGCAGTCAGATAGGTGAGTAGATGGATAGGAAGAAAGACAGTAACATAGATAGATAGATAGATAGATAGATAGATAGATAGATAGATAGATAGATAGACAGACAAACTATTCTGAGACTCACCTAGGGACAGAAGATGATTCATAGTGTACAGCATCACCTTTCTGAACATCTTTCCCTGGAATGTGCTCATCATGGTTCACTCTTCTTGGGTGAAGTTTATAGCTACATCTTTGAAGGTCATTGATTCTTAAAACAAAACAGACATTCAAATTCATACAGGACTTTCTTCACTAATACACAGTAAGATGGTTTAGAAGGAAGCACTGAGGAAAGGAGGGGCTGTTATGGGTGGAAATCTCAAATTATGTTTGGGATTCCAGTCAGATCATTCTGAGTGCTGACCTGGTATCTGTAAATCACATATACTTACAGAGAATTCCACATGCTGAATACATAAAGTTTCATTATAACACAGTATCACATGAGTTGTTGCATGATATAATTTGGCTATTGCCCCAAAACTCTTAATTATGACTTACAAATGGAGATTATAAAATTTGTACTTGAGAAATTGTAACCAAAGCACTCTACTCCACCAATTTTAAATAAATCTACAGGCTCATGACAATAGAAGCAATATCAATGATCTGCCATTTTAAATCATGATTACGGTTTGATTATTCTAATCAGCCCCCAAGTGACCTCAGTTTCCTCATCTATGACATGGTTTAGCAAACTCTTATGAGTTTGAGAAGATCCAAGGAGCTAATATATAAACTGCTTCCCATCTAGAACACATTGATTTAGTGTGAGAAATAGCTCTATTATTCATTAAAATGGCAGAAAAACTTAAAACAATTTACACCATTTTGCATAACTTCATGGGTATCATACGGAACTTGGGATCAGTAGGTCTTCCTCTTTCAAATCTATAAAACTCAGGTGTTCACTATAAGATATAAGATCTTGGCAATCCAATAACACAAATCAGAGCCCCCTAAGAATTCTATACTGGATTACCATCACAGTCTGACTCCTCCTGGTGGTAGAAGGCCATACTCAATTTTATCTTGGTCCCCCAAATCCTTCTTATTATTGTTTCTCTTGTATCTTCTCCTTGATTCTTGGTTAAAAGATAAAGTTAGCCTCTTTTTTTAATAATAATTTTTAAAAGATACTTAGATTACATAAATGTTACACAAAAATTATAGGGTTTTCCATATGTCCCACCTCCCAAACATCCCACAACCTCCCACATAAACATCCTTCATTAGTGTGGCACATCACCTGCAATGGATATACACATCCTGGGGATTTGCCACTAAGCATGGACCATAGATCACATTGTAGACCACACTCTCTCCCACACAGTTCTGCATGATGGCCTTTATCTGTCATTGCAATGTCACTCAGGATAATCCCAAGTCCCCAAAAGCCCCTGTATTACAACTACTTTTCCCTCTCCCTGCCCCCAAAGCGTCCAGTGGCCACTGGCTCCACATTAATGTTGTAGTTTCTCCCATTGTGTAAATCACAATATGTCTATAATAGAATACCAGTAAGTCCACTCTAGGCCATAGCTTTTCCCCCAATCCTGAGGAGTCTGGGATGGTTATGTCCACTCCACCTCCAAGTGAGAGGGGGCTTATATCCCATGGATAAGATGGATGGGATTATTCTGCCTGCAGCTGCAGTCTCTCTCCATTCCCTGGGATGGCTGTTGTCCGTCATCATCTCCCCACCAGGTGTCCTGGCTGAGTCCATTGAACTGTAGAGTAGGAGTTGCAGCTCCACTGAGATTCTGGACCCAGCTGGCACATGGACAGCACTAAGACTCCAGTCTCTGGATGTACACCTACAAACTCCAGCACCACGTATAGCTTTGAATAGAAGGGACAGATGAACCATGCACAGGGAAGACATATTTCAGTCCAACTCTGTCACTCTCACGAGCACAGATTCCAAAGTAGGGCCCACTGATAATGCACAAAACTCCAGAGGTATCCATCCTGACATAGGACCTGGATGTCTCCAGAGTCCTCAGGAGCCCCTCTATTTGAGGTGATATCCACATTGGAAGCCTATGAGGTCCTACTGAGTTGTGCATAAGCGTTACCTCTGGGATGACCTGTCAACTCATTTTTAAGTCTCTTAGCCATATACATTCATTTGTCTTTACCTTTTCCCCCTTTTATTTGAGGTCTTTTTTCCAGTCATATTGCCAATTGGCACTTGGTTGTAATACCCCATTGCCAGGGAGGTTCATCCCTGGGAGTCATGTCCCATGTTGGGAGGAAGGTAATGCATTCATAGGCTGAGTTTGGCTTAGAAAGAGGCCACATTTGAGCAACAAGGAGGTTCTCAGGAGGCAGCCCTTAGGCACCCTATAACAATAGACTAAGTTTCAATTGTAAGAGCAAAGATTCATAAGGCTAGTCATCAATAACAAGAGCCCATCAGTAGATCATCCTCCTTTGCCAGACACTGCCCTTGCACTTAGAGGACTGTTGCTGCTCCCTTGGAGAATGTGGCAGAGCTCTCCAGGATGGGAATTCAGTATTCTTTCATTTATTGAGCGATTCTCCACCCACTGTGACCATGACCCATGAACATTTGAACAATTCTATATAGCTTGTATGTATGTCAAGTGAACTTCCTCCCATGCACTCCCCATCACTGACACCTCCCACCAACAATCCTCTCCTGCCCCAGTTGTAAACCTTCTGTGAGCCTTTTATGTGTTCTAGTCTCTCCAGTTCTTTAAAAAATTTCACAGGACGTAAAATTTTAATCTAAAGACTAAATTTATTTTCTTCTATGAAGAGCCAAAATCAAGTGAAAAATATTCTCTATTCATTGCTTCCACTTATCAGATTTGCATAAACTTTATTCACAAAGAGTGGAGTGGTTGATTAAGGACAAGTTGGTGATAAGAATTTCAAACTTCATTTCAAAATGCAAACTCATATTCTATCTATATATATTTGAAGGTGTTTAGTATTGGATAAAATAATGGAATTATTTATAATTATATTCCCTTGCCTAACCCTCTCTTGGGATCACCTGAACATACACATCACTTACCTCAGCACCTTTCACACTGGATTGATTGAAGTCACCTGATCAAACATCTGCTTCCCTTTTGGACTGTCAGTTTCTACTCTTATTCACCTCTTTCACATTTTATCACCACAAACCCTTTTACTACCACTTACAAGGTCAATGATAGAATTATTTCCCCACCAAGGCTATGGGTTCTATTTCTTCTCTGACTACACAGTCTTAATGGAGGCTGTAATAAATTAATGCAAACATTGGAAGGATATTATTTCTTAGTCTCTGACTCACCGTTATCCCAAAGTCCTGGGCACATTTAAGTGGCTCTCAGATCCTTAATATGTTCTGAGTACCTTTAGAATATTCAAGATAATAGGTGAAATCTTCCCATGTTCTGTCAATAGGGATGTCATTTCAGTAGAAATAGCAATTCCTTACTCACCAGGGGATGCATTCTCAATAATTAGGCTGTCAGCTGTAGTCCTCTGGTTTTGAATTTTAGACAGTCCAAGCTCAAAGCAGGTAAATCTGAGGATGGAGAAAGAAGACATGAAATTCAAGACATGTCCACAATTTTCAGAGACACCTTTCATAAATACCCAAAACTTCATTTGTTTACTTACCAGCATAAATAGGACATGATCAGAAGTTTGGAAAAGTTTAGTAGCATGGCAAAATTACATGAATTGAAGATAACAAAGCTAAAATTTGAATTTTTCTTTGCCTATCTGCCAAACATATATCTCTGGAACATTATACACCTTACCTCGGTTTTACCTGGAATTTCTTCTCTCCCATCAGTAATCAGAAGCCACACCTTGTGATTAAAACTACCTCTCCTTTTGCTTTTTTACATGATTACTTCACATGCCCAGATTTACCTACCACACAGGAACTTCCAATGCATTGATCTCTCTTGCCATACATCAGCCTCTATCTTATCTCTGTCCTCATTATTACTGTCTAGTTTAATCCATTATTAGTCATCTCAACAGATACTTACCAAGACACATATTTAAATTTTTCTTATGTTCACCTTAATATATAGCAGTAGGTATATCTACCAATATACATTCTCTCTATCTACATTTCCCCATGGTTGATGCTGACATCACATCGACTTGGATATTTTCCCTGCTTTAAACACGGAGTCACAACTCCTAGTGGCAATCAAATATGTCTGTCAGCTCTGCTGTCATAATAATTAAATCATTCTTCCAATCTTCATAAGCATCTTAAATCTTCTTCTTGTCTTTTGAATTTCACACATTCTCACACTGCCTCTAATTTTCAAAGATTGAATTGCCTCCTATTAAGAAGTGAAATGTAATTTGGCAAATTACTCTTTAATACCATAATAGCTTCAAATATTCCTTGCATTCATATACATTGGCATTCTCTCTTGTTAAATTGAGAAGTCATGTTACATACAGCTAAGTCCAATGTCTCCAATTGAATTCTTATTCTCCTGTTTTGTTGGTAACTATATAATTGATCATAAATTCAATCTCTTTTACTAAAAACTTCTCCCTCTATTCACAAGCCATATCATCATTTAAGCTCATTTTGTCTTTTCCATGGTGAAACAAGATAATCTTTTATCCTATTTTCCCTCAAGTTTGAGATCTCCTGCTCCTCTCCTCACAATCAAAATGAAAGTTCACATACCCCACTCACCATTTGATTTTAAAAAATCAGCAGTTTCATGAAAACTAAGTCTTGTGAACATGAACAATGATCTCCCCTTAGGAACATCCTACCTTGGAGCCAAAGAATTGAATCATGACCTACTTTGGGGGATTTTCTTTTTTCTTTCTTTTTCTGAGATCTTAGTCTCTTCACTGTTTTCAAACAACTCCAATACATCCTTCCCCTGTGTTTTGCAAAGAGCAATGAAATACACTTTCACAACAACTGAAAATGAAATTCTAGCCTCTATTCACTCCTTCTTTTATCCTAGGGTTTCTAATCTCTTTTGGTCCATGGACTCCTTTGCAATTCAGGCAAAAAACACAGACCCCTTTTCAGAATATATGGCAGATAGTTTTATGACACTCAACATTGGCATGGTTTAAATTAAATTTTAGGATTATTCAAAATTAATTCAAGCTCACAGACTCCGTGAAATATTTCTATAAACCCCTTGTGCGTCCGTGGGCCCCTGGCTAAGAACGCCTTTTATTTCCACTATCTTAAAGTACTTATGTATTTATTTGATTTTAATTTCTACCACCCCATATCCAAATTCAAAGTGATAAAACACTTGTTTAGAGTCCTTTTCTGAGCTATCATCATTACATCTTAATTACGTTCACCTAAAATGGACTATATTTTAACACATTACCTCACTTCCAAATTATAAACATTACACCTCTTCTAGTCTCCAATCTAATTAATGGTTCTACCAGGAATACAGAGACTGATCCTTTACATTCCTTCAAAAAACTACAAAAGACAACTAAACAATACTTTTATGTCTACACTGAGCACATTGTCTCCATTCATTTCTGCCTTAGTCCACAAACCTACCTTTTCACTTCACACTCATTTTCTTTCATTCTTAGTTTAAATATGAATTCCAGGGAGATCCTGATATGGAACTCCACCAATGTTAGCCTTTATATTACCTGTATGTATGGTCTCTCCTCCACTTATGTGAACACAGTAAAATCAACCCCTGAATGCTGAGACAAATATCCTTTTGACAATTATATATGTGTTTTATTTTTAATTAATTTTTATACCTTTAAAGAAGCTTTAGTTTACATAAATATTACATAAAAATATAAGAGATTCCCATATGCCCCACTCCTACACCCTCCCACATCAACAACATCCTTCACCAGTGTGGTACATCTGTCACAATTGATGGAAACATATTGAAGCACTTCTGCTAACCTTGGACTACAGTTTATAGTTTACACTTGGTCCCACACAATTTTGTAAGTTATGAAAAATATACAATGGCCTGTATCCATCATTGTAATGTCATGCAGGAAAATCCCAATATCTCAAAAATGGTACCATATTACAGCTATTCTTCCCTCTCCCATCCTTCAGAAACTCTGGTGGCCACTTCCTCCACATCAATAATAATAGTTCCTCCATTACTAGAATAATAATAAGTCTGTAGTAGAATAATAGTCTACATTAGTCCATTGTTCATTCCCCAATCCTAAGGACTTTGGGATGGTGATGCTCACTTTGCTTCTAATTGAGAGGAAGCATATATCCTATGGGGGCAGATGTATGGAGCTATCTTGCCTGCAGTTGCAGACACTCTGTTCCTTGGGATGTGCATTATTCATTGTGATCTCCTCATCAGCTGTCCTGGGTGAGTCCAATAAACTGGAAAGTAGGAGCTGCAACTACTGAAATTCAGGGCTCAAATGGCACACAAATGGACCAAAGATCTAAGTCTCTGGGAAACACACCCATCAAGTATAGTGCCAATTATAGGCTCAAGAAAAAGGGGCGGGAAAATCATGTGTAGAAATCCTACAAATGATTCCAATTCTGTCACACTGGGGAACATAAATTCCAAAGTAAAGCTCACAGAGTGCTGAATTCACAAGCTGTCTACCATGCTTATAGCTTCTGGAAGTCTCTAGAGCCCTCAGGGCCTGGTTTTTGTCTATTAATATTATTGAAATAATGAAAATGTTATATTAATGATTGATGTGATGAACACACAACTATGTGATTACAGCAAATACCATTGATCATACACTTTGGATGAATTGTATCTTTATTAAAATGTATCAATAAAATTGATATGTTAAAAAATCATAATCAGCTCAAAACTTGGAGCAATTTTTGGAAAAATGTCTTCTCATTGAATGACTGCCTATAATTAAACATCAGTCTAATGAAAATATGATTGAATTCTTCCCTTCTGTTTAGAATGTTCTTACTTATCTCCATACTCATCTATTATTATATAGCTTGAATTTCTAGACTAATTCTTAGTTATTAGCCCTCTGATAAGTTTGGTAACTCCCTTCCCCATACAGGACTTCCCTATACAGTTGATAACCAAATATAAATTTAATTCTCAGCTAAAATATTGTCTTATTTGTTTCATATGCTAACTGAATTTTAATACAATTATGAATTTATTAGACTTTATATGCCATCAAGGAAGGAAATATAATTTCTCCCAAAACTCCATGATCAGTCTTCAAAACAAAATATAAGACATCATTAAAACTCAATTATATATGAGACAATATATAAAAAATTAGGTTTTGTTTATTCTGCCTTATCTCTATTACTTCCATCTGTCCCCTGACATTTTCACTTCCAAGGCCCTATGCCACTAGTATTAGATGGACTTTTGTATTTACCATGACATTCCAACCCTAAAATCTACTAGCTATCATCTCCACTCCAGTCCATTTAAATGCTTGTATTAAACACCATGTTAAATACATATTTTCTTTTTTCTATAAATCAAGAATCTGTGTTTTCTTCTGTTTATAACACATTATCATTATTTGCCCATGAAAAAAGTTAATTGTTAACAAAGTTTTGAGGGGAGAATTTATATTTTATAAATTATTCATACATTCATATATATTATATGCAGGGATATTGTGGCTAAAGAAGATTAATATAGGACAGGATTTCATAACCATTTTCCTAAAATATCACATGGATCAAAGAGATATTTCTTGCACCAATCCATTCTATGTTTTCTGAGCTTCTTTATATTATGCACTCATGCTAATTTCTGATGAAGGGTGTTTATGAGCTATATTTGGAGGATGGGTGACATTGAGCCCTTCATATGATTTAATTCCTTAAATTGATTAACTCCATCATGAATTATATTTTTAATTTGAATGAATGGGATAAAATTCTATTGGGGAAATATCTAAAAGTCAGGGTTGAGGAAGTAATATTTCTAGAAATCTCATGTGAAGAAACCAAGATGATTTAAGGTAAGTGTATAAAAGGTACAGTGACTGAGCATAGAGCAGGAAGTAAGTGTCCAGAGGATTGGGAAGGATATTGGAAAGACATAGCCAGTTCATGAACCAAGAATACTTAAGTCTTAGAAATTCCATAGAGTTCATCTGTTGGTGGACACCAAAATCCACAAGTGGCATGAGTTAGTGATACCTATGTTTTGGAATTGGGGAAAGAATTTAAATTCAGAAAGTTATGGGCTAATTAACATATAAAATTTAATGGTTTTCATGTTCAGATATATAATATATGTGTATAAATATATTATATTTAGCAACAGTAGCCATTGTCTTATTTCTTAAGACACTGGGAGATGAGAACCCACCCCCTGTTTTTCTGAAGCACCCTACATGTTTCTGTTGGTTGGTTGTTAGGATACTTCCAGAAGAATGTTTGGGTATTCATGACTGGTGGCTCAGAAATTGTGGACAAGTCTGAATCTCATGGCTTCTTTCTCCATCTTCAGCATTTTCTGCCTTTTGCTTGGCCTCTCTGAGAGTGAAAAATCAGAATACATCTCATGGCCTAACTATTGACCATGCATCCCCTGGTGAGTGCAGAACTGCTATTTCTACTGAAATTATATCCCTATTGCCAGACCATGGGCAGAATTCTCCTATTACTCTGAATATTCAAAGTGCACTCAGTAGATATTAAAAAATCTGAGAACCATGTAAGTGTGCCCAGGACCCTGAGATAATTATGGTGATTCAAGGACTAAGTAAGGAAAAATGTCCTTTCCAAAATTTATGCTAATTTGTTCCAGCCTCCATTATGGCTTTGTATTCAGATAAAAGATGGAGCCCCTGTCCTTGGTGGGGAAATAATTCCCTTATTAACTTTGTATGTGATAGTAACATGCTTAGGGCTGTGGTGACAACATGTGGTAGAGGTGAGTAAAAACACAGCTTTATAGTCCAAAGGTGAAACATGTTTTAGGTGAGTTCATTCAATCCAGTGATAAAGGCACAGAGGTAAGTGCTGTGTACTGTTCAAGGGAGCACAAGAGAGGTTTATGCCAAAGATGCAATGAAAATAATTTATTTTCTTCAATAATAAACATCTTAAAGTGCATATAGATAGAATGTATTTTTGCATTTTGGAAAGATATTTGAAATTCTCATCACCACATTATCTATAATCAGTAATTTCCCTCTTTGTAAATAACTATAATGCAAATTTGAAAAGAGGAAGCATATGAATATGGTGCTTTCTCACTTGACTTTGGCTGTTCATAGAGGAAAAAGAATTTATTATTTACAGTAAAACTGTAGGTCCTGTGAAAATTTTTGAAGAACTGGAGAGATCAGCAATAAATGCATGGAATTTTAGTCAGGAAGTGAAGATACTGCAATATTTGAACTTGTGCATGGTCCTCAATGACTACATTTAAAGAGGCTAATTCTATCTTTTAACTGAGAATCAAACAAAAGACACAATATTGACAATGATAACTAGGATTTGGAGGTCTATGGTAAAACTGAGTATGGCCTCTTAGAACCAGGACGAGCCATGTTAGGATCACAGTTCAGTATAGCATTTCAAGGGGTCCAAGCTTATACTACTGTCCTGCCTTACCTTCTATCTTACCATGAACACTTGAGTTTTCATAAAGATGAAAGAGTAAGAACATAATGATCCTAAGTTTTGTATGTGGCTGGTGAAGTTCTGTAAAATGCTATACATTGCTGCAAGATTTTCTGCTATTTTAATGAATAATAGACCTATCCCTTGTACTTAATCAGTGTTTGTTATGTAAGAAGTACTTTAAACATTAGCTCATTTAGTTGGACTCAAATAAGTCCTCCCTGCTCATGGTGCATCAGTCCCTTCTATTCAAACCTATATGTGGTGCTGGAGTTTGTAGGTGTACTTCCAGAGACTGGAGACTTTGGCCTGCCCATGTTCCAGCTGTGCCTGGAATCTAGGTGGAGCTGCAACTCCTGCTCTACAGCTCAGTGGACTCACCCAAGACATCTGGTGGGGAGATGATGATGGACAACGGCCATCCCAAGGAATGGAGAGAGCCTGCAGCTGCAGGCAGGATAATCCCATCCATCTTATCCATGGGATATAAGCCCCCTCTCACTTGGAGGTGGAGTGGACATCACCATCCCAGCCTCCTCAGGATTGGGGGAAGAGCTATGGACTAGAGTGGACTTAATGATATTCTGTTGCAGACATAATGTGATTCAAGCAATGGAAGAAATTACAACAGTCAGGTAGAACCAGTGCCCACTGGATGCTTTTGGGGCAGGGAAGGGAAAAGCAGTTGTAATACAGGTGCTTTTTCAGGACTTGGGAATTATCCTGAATGACATTGCAATGACAGATATAGGCCATTTTACATCAGCATATAGCATGCAGAACTGTGCGGGAGAGAGCGTGGTCTACAATGTGAACTATGGTCCATGCTTAGTGGCAAAGCCCCAGGATGTGTATATCCATTGCAGGTGATGTGCCACACTAATGAAAGATGTTTATGTGGGAGGTTGTGGGAGGTGTGGAAGGTGGGGCATATGGGAATCTCTATAATTTTTGTGTAACATTTACATAATCTAAGCATCTTTTAAAAAATAAAAAAAAGTTGATATCATAAAAACAAGACATTAGCCCATTCATATCTCCCAAAAGCATTTGTTAAAACATTTCATAGATGGGTAAATGAAGGTCATTGGGATGGTTTGGCATAAACAAACCCTAGTCATGGCTTAAAAGTGTCAGGTCACAGATGTTGCTTCCACTGTGATGAGTTTGTGGATTTATATTTCATATATGAAATATGGAATTAGAGGAGCAGAGTGATTTTGTTATTATTTCTGAAGTGCAAATTTTTAAATCACCATCTGGAAATCATAAATACCAGTTTTTCCTGTGAAAGCCAAATTATATCACACCACAGCCCATGTGATATTGCCTTACACAAAGTTACATAAAGTTACATATGTTTCATAATATTACCTAAGTTACATAGTGAAACTCTATGTAATCAGTTTGTGAAAGTTTATGCAAGTATACCTTATATGTATATATACCAGGTCAGCATACATAATGATCTAACAGGAATCACAAACATTTTTTGTGCTTTCTGTCCACACAGATCCTCCATTCCTCAGTTCTGTCCTCAAACATCTTACTCTGACTTTGATGGAAATAGTCCTGTCTGAATTTGAATGTCTGTGATGTTTTAGGAAATAGTGACCTTCAAAGATGGAAGTATAGTCCTCAGTCAGGAAGAGTGGAGCATGATGGATACATTCCAGAGACAGATATTCAGAGAGGTGATGCTAGAGACTATAAATAAACTGGTTTCCATTGGTGGGTCTCACAAAATTTCTTATTTATTTGTTAACTATCTTTTTTCCTATCCATATGACTGTCATTCTTTCTAATCTATCTCATATAACCTTTATCTATTCAATGAGTATCTGGAAGAGCTTCCTCATATACTACTCTAATCTCTACCCTTATCCTTTCATAAAACTTAAAGTTGGAAGAAATTTGATTTTTTACTTTTTATTTATCGTGTTTATTCAAACCAGTGGAATCTTAACTTTCTGACTAAAATTCCATGCTTTTATTGCTACTCAAAATAAAATACTTAGAAATGTGCTGAGAACTCATTTCCTGCTATTTAAATGGATATATAAGTTGTTTAAATATTATCTAAATAATTATTATGCTTTAGAGATGTTTATATTTCATCACACAGTAGAAAAATAACAGGCATACATATTTCCGTATATAACCAATATTTATTTTTGGTAGACCTTATGTTTTTGGATTCTGTTTAAAAATATTATACAACTACTATGGAAACAATTTCTCTTTTCTTGGAAAGAGTGAAGATACTGCAATATTTGAGCCTGTACATGGTCCACAATGACTACAGGTAATTACTGTCTTATGGCAAATAGTCAACCATCTTTGCTGTTGAAGTATTTTCAATATCCTGTATTCAATGGGTGCTTCCCTGTGCTGACCTTTTATGTTTGCTTTATTCTTCTTCATGCACTGTCCTGAACTTGAAAACAATGCACTGTTATAAGCACATAATACAAAATCTATTGTATGTGTTTCACATAAACAGGGTATCAACTCTGTAAATCAGATGTAATTTCCCAGTTGGAGCAAGAAGGGGAACTGTGGAATGAAATGTTAAGATTTCTCCGAGACCAAAGACAAGGTGAGCTCCAGCAACCTGTGTACAGGAGTGGTTTGGGGGAAAATTACTAGATCCTTGGAAATATTAACAGAAACTTTGCATAAGTGAGTGCTGTTCTCTTAAATGTTGGCAAGAAAAAAGGGCAAGCTATCCTCAAATGATGTCATTATTCCTTACATGTATTAATCTCTATTATAGTATCCATCTGTCATTGTCTTTAGCTTAGGCAAAGGAATGTTAATATACTTACTCAGTTAAGTTTTTACATAAGGCTTTTTCCATGATCCTCTTCTTTGAAGATTATCCTCATTTTAACTCCACAATATTCTACCTTAATTATAAGTATATCTTAATTTTTCATTCTTGCCCTATCTAATTGACAATATTTGAAACTTATCACATCAGCATTGGGGTTTTTCAAATTTTTCATCCTGTTAATGCTGCTCTAGCAATGTGGTTTATATTTCCTAATCATTTCAGGCAGGGGTTGTTACCTTGGAAAACAAGAAATTATGTCCATGCAACATATCTGCAGAAGGGACACATCCATCACCTTGTCAATGGCAAGTTTCAAGAATATGAACCCTGGTCATCCAACCTGGGAAAGGAATGAGTAAGAAATTTAGACTATTCACCTTACTGTAATTAAAGGAACTATTGAGCACTGTTCCAGCAAAAACTTTTAGAAAGTTGAAACTGAGGGTAATATTAATTTGACCTCAAAACCATACCATGAGGTCTTAAGAAAGAACAACTGCATAAACATGGGCATATACATAGTCTGTGTAATATAATGATGTTTTCAAAACTAATTAAATAGCTTTGAAATTAACATACTACAAATAAGAAAATATGTTCATGCAAGAGAATACCACACCATATTAATATAAATAATGTGTGAATTTTTTTTACTGGGGACCCACTGAATGATTAGTCTAGAATTTATACATAAAGAACTGACTTCATGAATAGTTGTGAGTGATCTTTAAAAAGTCTCTCCTCCTTCCCAACAGCAGAGTTCTCACACTCTTGAGGATCCCTTTGAATGTTATGACTTGGGAGAAGATTTCATTCAGTCATACAATAACTCAATATGTGTTTTCTTGTGTGTATATGAAATCTTATATCAGAGAACAATTTCATGAAGTCCCCAGTAATGAGCCATCCTTCAATCAATATAACCAAATTCACACTAAAAGTAAATCATATAATTGTAATATATGTGTGAAATCTTTCTTTCATTGTCCTAAATTTAAAGTACAGAGAACTCCCATTGGAAAGAAACCATAATGTCATCAATGTGAGAAAGCCTTCAGAAAAAAAAAAATTAGCCCTTAGACAACATGAAAGAATTCACACTGGAGAGAAACTTTATGAATGCCATCTATGTCAGAAAGCCTTCAGTCAAACTTTGACGCTTGGACAACAAGAGAGAACTCACACTGGAGAGAAACTATGTGAATGCCATCTATGTGGGAAATCCTTCAAAGTTCTCACCTTAGAAAACATGAGAATACTCACACTTGGAGAGAAAACATATGAATGCAATCTATGTGTGAAAGACTGCAGTCAATATTCTACCTTTATATTGCATGAAAGAATTCACACTAAAAATGTAATGAATACAGAAGTCTTCAAGCACAGCTCTATTGTTTAAGCAAATGATAGCATCTACACAGGAGTATAATTCTATGCCTAGGTAATCAATGGAAAATGACTTTATTAGTAATTTAACCTTAAAAGTGTGTGTGAATTACACTTGGAAGAACCCTGTGTCTATAGTGACCTAGATGTATAAAGAATTCCTATGCCTTGAAAATAAAAAGACAAACAACCCATTTTAAAACTGGACAAGACTTGAATAGACATTTCTTCAAAGAAGAAATACAAATGGTTAAAAACACATGAAAAGATGCTCAACATCACTAGCTATTAGGAAAATGCAAATCAAAATTCCAATAAGATATCATCTTACACCCATTAAACTGGAAACTATTAAAAAAAACCAGAGGACTACAAGTGTTGGAGAGGATGTGGAAGAAAGGGAACACTTATTTACTCCTGGTGGGAATGTAGAGTGGTGTAGCCACCATGGAGAACAGTTTGGTGGTTCCTCTGGAAGCTAAAAATAAAACTGCTATATGAACCAGCAATCCCACTTCTGGGTATATACCAGAAGAATTGAAAGCAGGAACACGAACAATATCAATGTTCATAGTGGCATTATTCACTTTTGCTAAAAGTTAGAAGCAATCCAAAATGTCCATCAACAAATGAAACAATAAGCAAACTGTGTTATATGCATACAATGGAATATTACTCAATTGTAAAAAGGAATGTACTATTAACACATGGGATAACATGGATAAATCTTGAAGACCTTATGTTTAGTGAAGTAAGCCAGTAACTGAAGGACAAATATGACATGACCTCACTGATATGAATTAAGCAAATTCAGCAGACTCACAAGCTAGCATATGGAAGATAAGTTTACAGGAGACAGGGAGAAGAGGGTGGTGAGCTGTTCCCCTTCAGGGCAAAATCTATGATAAGTTAGAAGTAGGTAGTTGTGCAGGGGATGAGCATGGCAGTGATGCAGTGATGTGATTGGATTTGATGGTGCTTGTCTTTGAGGGAGAGTAGGGTTGGGGGTGGGTTGGACCATTCATGGAACTGGGGGAAGGTTTGGGGAAAGGAGCAGATGAAATCTGGAGATTTACAGTTCTGTGATTAAAACTAAAATGGTGGGAATTTTTTTTTTTTTTTTGGCAAAAATGCAGGTACTCGTGTAAAGTGTTGGATATGGAGGGGGTGATATATGGGACACAGTGCATCTAGGGAAGGCTTGCATAGAATATGCAAATGTTCATCTTTTTGTGTATGTTATATCAGTGGGTGGTGACCCACACACTAAACAAGAAAATATCAAATCCCATCCTGGGGAGACCTGCTATGTTCTCAATTAGAGGGGGAGGGAATAATAGAATATGTGGAATGTAGGACATTTTTAGGGCATTTGAATTTTTCAGCATGATCTAGCAAAAATGGATGTAGACCACTTCAAATTTCATCAAAACCTATTAAAGTGTGTAATCCAAAATCTAAACCATAGTGTAAAACATTGACCATGGTTAGTAGCAATGCTTCAATATTTCTACATCAATTGTAACAAATGCACCATCTGCATGGAAAATGTCATTAATAGGAGAGGGGAGGAAAGGAGGAGGGCATTGGGTATATGGGAATTCTATTAACCACTTTGTGACTTTTTTGTATTCTAAAGATTCTTTGAAGATAAAATATACATGCATTTTAAATCATGAGATGTATTCACAATTACATAACCTAACCTCAGCAGACTTACCCAAAATATCTGTAGTCATATTAAATATTGTCTTCCAATTAAAATTCATGTAAAAATAAAAGAAGTCATGGTGAAAATTTCCTCCATTTCTCACAAGATCCAAATTAGATATTTAAAAATCAGAGAAACAAATATTTACTGAAAATGCTTTCACTTTACTTGAAATCTTAGAGCTTCTTTATCTAAGAAAAAAGATTGTATGGTGAGTGCTTTTTTTATGCAGTTGATAATTTCATGAGTCACATAACCCAAACAATGCATCCTCATTAACAGGGATGCCAATCCAAACAAGTCTAATCAAGGTATATCTCTTTATCCAAAAGAATTTCCTTCCAATTAGGTAAATCACAGAGATGACTTTAGGGAAACCAGATTGTGTTCTTTATTTCTGCCATCCCTCTAAATGTCTCAAAAGCAAATCTACTGTCTTTCTCCATATATCTCAGGCTTTTGTGGATTTTGGTGGTTCTGGGCTGTATTGTAGAGAATATGTATAAAACCACCAATTAATGGTCTTTATTTCTAAGACTCCTTGTGATTTGCCAATATTTGGTCTGGCTGTGGGTATCAGCATTACTCTAAATAAATAGAAATATTTGTCCTGAAAGTTTATATTCAAGGAAAAATTATGTTTCATGGTTCTAGAGTGTACATATTTTACTACTACTATAGCAGGGGTTCTTAACTAGGGATCCATGGACCCCCAAGGGTCTGTGGAAAGTTTTAAGAGGGTCCATGAGGTTGAATTAATTTTGACTAATCCTAAAATTTAAAAACATGCCAATGTTGAATGTCATAAAACTATTTTCTGCTGCATTCTGGGAAGTGGTCCATGGTTTTCACCTGACTGGCAAAGGGGTTCATGGAACAAATACAGTTAAGAACTGCTGCACTAAAGGAAAGACCATTCAAAATAGGTCACATGAAACCAGATTTAGATTATGTCCTAAGGACTCTGAAGCAGCACAACTTTCAAAATATTAAGGATTCCCAGAATAAGTGATTAGTATACTTATTGGTTTTCCTATAAATGAGATGTGCTTTAACTAATTTTTAATAATAGGTTGCTTTGGATACATATACTGAAGTCTTCATTTGTTGAGACGGGAAAGCTTTCTTGGAAATTATAATTTATGTGATTAAAAAATATATATATCAGGAAAAGCCTTAGAAATTTTTTGGAGATTGGATTTAGTTTAGATAATATTTTCAGGTGAGGTAAGTAGTAAAATGTCCCTGAGATATTACAGACAATGTTCTGCCCTCAAGTATGGAGATCAGTCTTTATTGTAGTTAAGTGGACTAGAGTGGAGAGTGCAGCCAACTAGTAGATTTCAGGGCCTAATATCATGATACATGTGAAAGCCATTCTAGAGCTAGTGGAAACCCACTGAAGAATTCAAAGCAGGAAGATTCTATGATGATATTTGTGTTTGTAAATGAGTCTTGCTGCAGAAAGGAAAGAAATAATAATGAGGTTGGTTACTTTTAAACAAGTATATGATATTTTCTTGGCATAGGGGCTTAGAAGCAAAAATTTGAGGGGGGAGAATGGAAGGAAATAAAATATAAGAATAAAAATATATATTATTTCGCTATTTTTTCAGATATAATTGAGCTCTAGTGATGTGGCAGTCTTTGTGCTAAAGATGGAACATGAATTTTAGAAAAAAAGTACATTCCCTGCTATGAAGGCACATAAATTCTAATTAAAATCATGATTATATTACCAATCTGGTTAGTGTCTTAACCTAATAATCAAGATCTCAGTAGACAAGTAAACCTTATACTTAGTTGGGGACATTGTAGAGAAGTAATGTATGAGGAACCATTATAGAAATATTATCTGAGGGTTAATAATTAGGAATTATTCTAGACATCAGTGCTAGGTAATAGATGAATGGAGGACAAGTAAGAACACTCCAAATAAAGGGGAAGAATTCACTGGTAATTTTATTAGGATGGTGATTATTTCCTGGCAGCCATTGAAGGAGAATAGAGGTTTGTACCAAGAATTGCTCCAAGTTTTAAAACACTGAGTGTCATTTAAGGACATTTTTATGGTTTGAATTATCACAGAAGAGTAACTTTGGCAAAAGCTCCTCTGAGTGTGTGATGAGGAACCTGTCCAATATCCTGGTGGATAATTTTATTTTCCAATAAATATCTAAGATATGAGATTTGAACTGTAGAGTTGTGTCTATGAACAGAGATGATATATCATATAAAATGATTAGAAAAGTTGCTAGGTAGAGAGTTTAGAGGGAGAAGTACAGGAATGGCTGGGCCCAAGTTCTGTGTGTGTGTGTGTGTGTATATATATATATATATAATTTATTTTTAAAAGATACATAGATTACATAAAATGCTACATAAAAAATATAAGGGATTCCCATATGCCCTACTCCCCAAACCTCCAACTTTCCCCCACATTAACAACTTCCTTCATTAGTGTGGTGCATTCATTGCAATTGATGAACATATTTTGGAGCATTGCCACTAAGCTTGGATTAAACTTTACATTGTAGTTTACACACTCTCCCACTCAATTCTGTAGGTTATGGCAGGATATATAATGGCCTGTATCTGTCATTGCAATGTCATTCAGGACAATTCTAAGTCCTGAAAATGCTCCCATATTACACCTCTTTTTACCCCTCCCTGCCTTGAACACCTCCAGTGGCAACTGTCTCCACATCCATAATATAATTTCTTCCATTGCTAGAAACACAATAAGTCTATAGTAACGTATCAGTAAGTCCACTCTAGTCCATATTTTATTCCCCAATCCTGAGGATTCTGGGATGGTGATGCCCACTCCAACTCTAATTGAGAGGGGTCTTCAATCCTATATGGCTGATGGATGGGACTCTCTTGCTTGCAGTTGTAGACTCTCTCGGTTGGTGTGGTGGCTGTCCATGCTCATCTCCTTGTTAGTTGTCCTGGATGAGTCCAATGAACTGGAGAGTAGGTGTTGCAACCTTGCTGAGGCTCAGGGCCTGGCTGACATAGGGACAGCCCAGAGAGTAAAATCTCTTGGATGTACACCTACCCACACCAGCACCAACTATATGTTCAAATAAAAGGGACAGAAGAGGCATGTGTAGAGAAGTCACATCTGAATCCAACTCTTTCACACTCTAGAGCACAAACTCCAATGTAGGGTCCACTGGCAAGACACCTAACTCCAGAGGTCTCTGCCATGATTATAGGACCTGGGTGTCTCCAGAGCCCTCAGGCTCCCTACTATTTGGAGTAGTATCTATTTTGGCAGTCTATGATATCCTGCTGAGACGTGCGTAAGCATTACTTATGGGATGACCTCCTGACTCACTTTGAAGTCTCTTAGACAAATAAATTCATTTGTCTTTACCTTTTCCCCCTTTTATTGAAGATCTTTTTCCAGTTGCATCACCAGGCAGTGCTTGGTAGTAATCCCCCTGTGCCAAGGAGTCTCATCCCCAGGAGTCATATCCCATGCTGGGGGACAGGTAATGCAATTATATGGTGAGTTTGGTTTAGTGAGAGGCCACATTTGAGCAACAAGGAACCTCCCAGTAGGTAACTCTTAGGCACCCTTCAACACTAGGCTAAGATGCAATTTCAAGATCAAAAGCTCATAAGAATAGTCATCAATATTAAGGGTCCATCCTGGGCCATCTTTCTTCACTAGTCATTGCACTTGTACTTGGGAGATTGTTGCAGTTCCACTAGAGAATGTGGCAGAGCTCCCCAGGATAGGAATTCAATATTCTTTTAGTTGTGTATGAATCTCTTCCCTTTGTGGCAATGCCCCATGAACATTTGACCACATTTATATACTTTATGTATATACCCAAGTGAACTTCCTCCCAGGTATCCCCCATCAATGACATCCACATCAATGATCCTCTGCTACTACAGTTGTAACCCTTCTGTGATTCAAAACCTCTTAAAAAATGAAGCCAAGAATATCACCAAATAAAATTAATAGGAAAAAGAAATAATGATTGGTTTAAACATAAGAAATAAAATTTAAGAAAAACTAAAATAAAGTAAAAAAACAATTGGGATAAAAAATAATGAAAAATATTTAAGAAAATTTTAAAAAGTTAAAAAATAAAAAAAGAATTTGACATTTTACCTTTTATCACTATAATATCTGTTGTCCTTTATGTACAGTGGCATTTTCTTCATTTTCTTCCCCAATGTCTTACTTTTTATCATTTTGTCTTCAAATAAGTTTTAGGTCACAGTAAAGTCACATACAGAATTCAGGGGACTCCTATATACCCAACATCCTCTCCCACTTCCCCCTTCCCATATTAATAATCTTTTTGCATGTGGATGGTACATTTGTTATAACTGAAGCACAATATTGAAACATACCTATTAACCATGGTCAGTGGTTTACATTATGGTTTACATTTTAGACCTTACATTTTCACAACATTTTGATGAATATTAACATGGCCTGTATCCATCATTGCAATATCATGCAAAACACTTCCATTGGCCCCTAAAAACCATCTTTTTAATCTTTTCTATTCCTCCCTCTCCCTCCCCTCAGGGCCCTTGGCGACGACCAGGCTTCACTCCTTGAAGGAAAAGATTCATAGATACTTGCAACAACACTGAGGGTTTGACACATTAACCTTTCCTCCCTTATAAGGAACAATCCATGCTCTTAAGAGAAACCCTCCTCTGTTTGAGAACATTTTGGGCCTCCTCAGAGTGGGATTCTAGCTCCTTCCCACTCATTATGTGGGTCTCCACCCACTGATACAACACACTATGACAAAATGATCAATTGCACATTCTCTAGCAGACTGCCCAAGGTGTGCCCTGTCCCAAATGCCCCTACATCCAACACCCTTCCTTGTCATATTGTCAAAAGAGCTTTCTCAACACTGTAGTTTCACCCACATGCCTGCAAATCCCCAGTGTTCAACTGCTTCCTCCATCAACCCTCCCCCCAGTTCCATGGACCATCCAACACATCCTCCCCACCCTATTCCTGTGTCAAGCTTGTACCCCCCAACCCAATAGTATCACTACACCCCAGTCTTGTCCTTTCACTACACAACTACTCACTTCCACCTTAGCATAGATTTTGCCCATATGATTGTTGGTTCACAATCTTCTCCCTTTGTATTTCCTATAAACTTATTTTACAGCCTCTAGCTCTCTGAGTCCACTCAATTGGCTTAATTCATATCAAAGAGGTCATGAAATATTTGTCTTGTAATGCCTGGCTTGCTTCACTGAACATAAGGTCCTCAAGGATCATTCATGTTATCCAATGGGTTAGTAGTATATTCCTTTTTACAGCTGAGTAATATTCCATTGTATGTATATAACACATATTGTTTATCTATTCATCTGTTGATGTGCCTTTGGGTTGATTCCAACTTTTGGTAATAGTGAATAATGCCACTATGAACATTGGTGTGCATATATCTGTTTGCGGCCTTGCTTTCAATTCTTCTGAGTGTATACCCAGCAGTGGAATTACTGGATAATATGGTAGATCTCTTGTTAGTTTCTTTAGGAACTGCCAGACTGTCCTCCCCAATGGCTGGACCATTCTACATTCCCACAAGCAGTGGATGAGGGTTCCCATTCTACCACATCCTCTCCTACATTTGTAGTCCTCTGTTTTTTAAGTAGCTGCCAGTCTAATGGGTGTAAGATGGTATCTCATTGTAGTTTTGATTTGCAGTTCCCTTATAGCTAGTGATGTTAAGCAGCCTTCCATGTGCTGTTAAGCCATTTGTCTTTCTTCTTTGGACAAGTGTCTACTCAAATCACTTGCCCATTTTTTAAATACTTGGTTGTCTTTTTATTTTCAAGATATGGGGCTTCTTTATAGATGCTGGATATTAGGCTCCTATCATATATATGGTTACCAAATATTTTCTCCCATTGGGTAGGCTGTCTTTTCACTTTCTTGACAAACTCCTTTGAAGTGAAAATGGTTTTAATTTTGAGGAGGTCCCATTTATCTATTTTTTCTTTCACTGCTCATGCTTTGGGTATGAAGTTCATGAAGCCATTTCCTATTACAAGCCCCTGTAGATGCTTTCCTGCATTATCTTCCAAGGTCTTTATGTTCTTGGCTCTTATATTTAGATCTTTGATCCATCTTGAGTTGATTTTTGTACAAGGTGTGAGATGGTGTTCCTATCTATTCTTGTGGATTTGGATGTCTAGTTCTCAAACCACCATTTTTTGAGAGGCCATTCTCTCCTGCCTTTTTGAATATCAGATGACTGTATAGTGAGGATCTATATGAGAATTCTTAATTCAGTTCCATTGGATGGTATGTCTATGCTTGTGCCAATACCATGCTGTATTGACCACTGTAGCTTTTTAGTATGTTTTAAAGTCAGGTAGTATGTTTCCTCTGATTTCATACTTCTTTTTCAATATGTCTTTTGCTATTTGGGGCCTCTTGCCCTTCCAAATAAATTTCATAGTTAGTTTTTCCAATTCATTAAAAATGCTGTGTTGATTTTTATTGAGATTGAAATAATCTGTAGATTTGTTTGAGTAGAATAGACTTCTTAATGATGTTTAGTCTCCCCATCAATGAACAGGGAATATTCTTCAATTTGTACAAGTCTTCTTTGATTTCTTTTAAAAGTGTTGTGCAGTTTTCTGTGTATAAGTCATTTACATCTTTAGTTAAATTTATTCCTAGGTATTTGATTTTTATAGTTACTATTGTAAATGGTATTTTTAAAATTGATTTCATCCTTAACTTGCTCATTACTGGTGTAGAGAAATGCTACTGATTTTTGCACATTCATCTTATAACCTTCAACATTACTGAACTCATTTATAAGCTCTAGTAGCTTTGCTGTAGATTTCTCAGGGCTTTTTATGTATAGCATTATGTTGTCTGCAAATAGTGAAAATTTTACTTCTTTCTTTCCAATTTGGAAGCTTTTTATATCTTTTTCTTGCATCAGTGCTTGAGCAAGTACTTCTAAGACAATGTTAAATAGGAGCAGTGAAAGCAGGCATCCTTGTCTTGTTCCTAATCTTAGAGGGAAAGCATGTAGGATTTCACAATTTTATATGATGTTATATGTGGGTTTTTCATATATATCCTTTATCATATTCAGGAATTTTCCTCCTCTTCCTATCCTTTGCAGTGCTTTTATCAAGAAAGTGTGCTATATTTTTTCAAAGGCTTTATCTATATCTATACAGATGATCATGTGATTTTTTCTTTCTATCTGTTTATGTGGTGTATTACATTGATTGATTTTCTTATGTTAAACCATCCTTGCATACTTGGGATGAAACCCACTTGGTCATGGTGTATAATTCATTTAATGTGTTGTTGAATACTATTAGCAAGTATTTTGTTGAGAATTTTAGCATCTAGGTTCATTAGAGTGGTTGGTCTGTAATTTTCCTTTCTTGTGGTGTCTTGGTTTGGCTTTGGTATTAGTGTATTGTTGGCATTGTAGAATGAGTTAGGCAACATTCCTTCTACTTCTATTTTTTTTTTTTAAAGAGTTTAAGCAGGTTTGGTGTTAGTTCTTTCTGGAGTGTTTGGAAGAATTCATCTGTGAAGCCATCTGGTCCTGGTCTCTTCTTAGTTGGGAGGTTTATGATGACAGATTATCTCTTTACTTGTGATTGGTCTGTTGAGTTCATCAATTTCTACTTTCATCAATGTAGGCTGCTTGTGTGCTTCTAGGAATTTGTCATTTCTTCTAAATTATGCTTTTTGTTGGCATATAATTTTTCAAAGGTTCCTCTTATGATACTCATTATTTCTGCATTTAGTCTGGTTCCCTGGCCCTTACTGATTTTAAGCTTCATTCCATTGTGTTCAGAGAAATTATTTTGTATAATTTCAATCATTCTGAGTTCACTCAGGATTTTTCTGTGGCCTAGCATGTGGTCTATCTTGGAAAATGATCCATATGCCCTCGAGAAAAATGTACACCCTCTGTATTTGGGTGTAGTGTTCTGTATATGTCTATTAGGTCCAGACCCTCTAATGTATTATTCAATGTCTTTGTATCTTTATTAATTCTCTCTTAAGATTTTCCGTCTAATGGGAGAATGGTGTATTAAAGTCCTCCACTATAATTGTAGTGGCATCTATTTCTCCACGTATTTTTTTCAGTGTTTGCCTCCTGTATTTTGAGGTGCTGTGGTTAGGTGCATAAATGCTTATGATTGTTCTTTCTTCTTGAAAGATTATCCCATTTACAAATATATAGAGTCTATCTTTGCCTCTTAAAATAATTTTACATTTTAAGACTATTTTGTCTGATATTATTATAGCTACTCCCCCGTTTTGGTTATTGTTTGCTTGTAATATTTTTTTCCAGCCATTCACTTTCAGCATCTTTCAATCCCTGGGTCTAAGGTGGGTTTCTTGTAGACAGTATATAGATGGGTCATATTTCCTTATCCATTCTGTCAATCTTTGTCTCTTGACTGGTGAGTTTAATCCATTAATATTCAGTGTTATTACTCTCATGGAATTACTTACATGAGCCATATTTTTGGGGGGTTTAGGTATGTCATATGTTCTTTTTATTTCTCTTTTTGTCTTTTTAGTTGTTCTTACACTCTCCTCCAACTGTATTTTCCTTTCAGCCTGCAGAACTCCATTTATTATTTCTTGAAGGACAGGATTCTTTTTGGCATACTCTCTTTATCTGTGAGTATTTTGAACTCTCCCTCATTCTTGAATGCCAGCTTTGCTGGATAGAGAATTCTTGGCTGGGAGATTTTTTTTTTTCTTTTAGTACCTTAACTATGTCATATCACTGCTTTCTTGCCTCCATGGTTTCAAATGAGTTATCAGCACTTAATCTTGTTGAGTTTCCCTTGTATGTGATGGTTCTCTTTTCTCTTGCTGCCTTGTATTTTCTCTTAGTCTTGCGCATTGGATAGTTTGACAAGTATATATCTTGGAGTAGGCCTATTGGGATTTATACTGTTTGGGGTGTGCTGCACTTCCTGGACATTTACATCCATTTCCCTCAATATGGTTGGGAAGTTTTCAGCCATTATTTCTTCCAACACTCATTCTGTCCCCTTTCCCTTCTCTTCTCCCTCTTTTTTTTTTTT